>JAOPJG010000887.1:0-15474 GCA_027478255.1 Dispira simplex | reverse complement strand
TCGTGTTTCCGGCTGAAACTTCTTGAACACATACTACAAGGAAACGGTCGGACGGTGGCATGGCTGCGAACATGGGAACGGAGATTATATAACCGCGTAAAGGTTTTACCACATCCGGGGTGAGGGCATTGTCGAATCTCGCCGGTGGATGTACCCTTACGCCCACGACCAGTCCGAGGAGGGATCCCTGATGTAAACGACGTACCCATGTCAATGGAAAGGTGATTCCCCGGGAACCCACCGCCGTTGGTAAACGGATCAATAGAGGGTGGTGCTAGCCCTGGGGGAGCCAAGGTGAAGGTAGTATCCGAGGTAACCATGACATTACCACCAGCGGTACCAGGCGGAGGTTGAACGCTGGTCATGGAAAAAAGGTTAGGAAAGGTATTGTCGGACGTGTTTAGGGACAAGAAAGTGTCAGATGGAGGCTGGGCGTCCATTTTGACGCTCCCCTGGGGGAATGGGAAATAGCCACCACTCACGGGGTGGGTCATAGCGGGTAAAAAATTGGGGTCGATTGATGGGCCGGACTCCGTGGTGGGCATTACTAGGTCACCGTTAACGACTGTCGGGCCCGTCGATCCATAAAATGACTCGAGAGACTCTGGCGGTACCAACGGGTCAAGTCTGTTCATGCTACGTGGGAAGGTATCCAAGGCATCTGAAGTAGTGACATTGGACGTACCGGAGGAATCAACGGCTATCATGTCTCCGCCGTTAAGTAGCGTGTTTTGTGTTGCGAACGAAGGAAAAAGGTCGACCGAACTAGTCAGGCCACCATTGACATCGGCGGTGCCAAAACCTCCACCGGCGGCGGCGATTTGCAGTGCGGATGGTGATAACTGCGTATCCATAGTAGTGTGGGGCAGGGAAAATTGGTTTAGGGTTAGGCCGCCATTTGCCGTTAGAATTTGGGTTTGCTCTAAGTTGGGCGTATCTATGACTTGATTCAGGGCGAGAGCGTTATCCATCGTACTGCACAATAAAGCTAGGAATTACGCAGAGTATTAATACCCATTCCCTGAAGCGAGCGATAAAATCAGAAAAAATATATGTAAACCAAGTGATTCTTTCAAAAAAAATCTATACAGGTTACAAGGGACACGAACTAATATTGGATGGATTGTAATCACGGCAGTAGGAACACCAGAGACGAGAGAAGGGCAGTCACTAATTGCGTTGTTCCGATGCAGACAGTAAAATAAAATTATAGACAGTGGTTAGCGGGATAGGGAGGTTTAAATAACCATTATCTCTTCCCTTGCATACTGTCCGTGCTGACGTTGTTGAAGATGATGAAATCAGGTGGTGGTGCCTTTGTTGTAATTTCTTCCTCTGGAAAGCTTTTAAATTCCTGAGCATCCGCGAAAAGGGATCCCAATGACGCAAGGACCCTTAATTCGTGGTTATATACTTTAAACTAAACGATATGGACGTGGGGTGGATTTTAGCTTCTGCTGTTAACGTACCTAGTTATGGCAAGTGGTCAGAAATAGCGGTGTGTAGTTGACGTTAACACATCCCGTGATGTCATAGGTCAATTCCCCCCCGTCGATGAATCACATAGAATGACCGAATAGCAGTGAGCGAGTGGGAAGGTTAAGTTAAATTAGCCAGACGCGGGTGGGAAATACGTCACACGAAGTCCCCCGTTGTCCCCGGGAAGGGTAAAGTTAATCGAATTTGGCAAGTGACGTTTTACGTGGTTATTTTTTTTTTTAAAAAAAAAGTAAGTGTGAATCCAATAATGCGTAACCGAACATGGACACGACGTCACGAAGCCGTTGTTTTTTTTTTTGACGAAAACACCCGCTCACACACAGAATATATTCAAAAATGTAGCAAGTCTAATAAAGCACAGTCAGTACAACGTGTTGGCTTGCATCTCATTACAGTCGGCCAAAGTGAGTAAAAGTATTGGTTAGTTACGCTCCCCTTACTTCATCATGGTAATTGCCAACGGAATTCTAGGAATATCGAAATGCAGCAATCCACACTGCGAATTCAACTAAGAAAAGTAATTACTCATGCACCTTTCCTAAACCCAGGTGGATCTGGGGAAAAAACGTTTTGGTGAGCCATAGTGCGTGACTAACCTTTTCGTGTAAGCCAAAAAATGGGATAATAATTCTTATCCTGGAAATCGAAATCGTCCGGGGTAAATGGAAGTGAATTTGTGGATAAAAGTACAGCTAAAGCCACTTCCAAAACAAAAAGGCGTGTAGGAAAGCTTTTATATGTCAGGCGTTCAGTAAGTTGGGTGTGTCACATGTCCACCAATCGTGGCCGCATGTTTTATTTAAAATCAGAAGGCAGCGCTACACCGATGGCACTGGAGAATGTGAAAAAAGGGGTTCAGATGGTCCTCGAAGCGTTGACACCACAGGGAGCAATGAGTGGACTGGTGTGTCATTTTCCCAGTGACTGGGTTCCAGTAGATTGGTAATGGGCCATGTCAGTATCACTTTGGGTGGGGAGCAGCCAATGGCTATATCGCTTCCTTCCTCTAGCCTTGATACCCATCGTATCAAAAAAAAAAAAAAATGGCTGTTCAGCCACAATTAAATCCGGTGAGTGGATAGTTTGGGTGTCCGTCCTTCTCCCCAGTTGTGGTGCATTAGAAGAATCTGGGATTTCAGCACCGGTGAATCTCGAGCGTTACGAATGCGCTGATCTAGAGAAGGTGCATCGCTCTTTTAGAAATGCACAGCAATTTATCGGTACTACACCGACTAAAGTTACCAGAGCCTCCCTTATGACAACGATCCGTTAAGGAGAAAGGGGAAGGAAAATCCTGGATCTCGAGATAGACTATTCTGAATAGGTATCTACCCTTGATGTAATTTCTTTCCTTTCCCCCCAGATTCGAGCTAGTTAATAGCAAAAAAAAGTGAGAAGAGATGATGTAACCATCCCAATTAGGCGAAGCTACAGGTTTCAGAATAGCGTACCAGTTGGGGATGTGTATGGATGAGGAGTGGTCTCACTGGTGACCACCACCATGGGTCGAAACCCGAATAAATATGGGAGCGGTTTCAGAGGAGCGAAACTGACCCAATAAATACGCCTGTGACCCAGGTGCTGAAGGAAAAATATGGCATCTTCCCTCCACTGTAATTAACTGGCAGCAAAACTTGAGGACTTCCGCTGCATTATATATGGGGTTTCACTGGCAGCAAAGGTATTCTAGTCAGAAATTAAACGTAGCACAGGGTGTTCTAGCGGGATGGGATGGGATACCCGTTACAGCTCACCATATGGTGTATTTTTTAGAACCTCTTGACATGTATTGTCAGTTGAAGCCATGCGGGAGATGATGTCACTGCGTGTGGTCTAGTCATGGAGAAGTATGGCGCGAGTAGGTTTAACGTGGACCACCTGCAGTATAATAGTGCCATCACATAGGTTAGGTTGATCAGGATGGATCATACATTCACCACGGGCATCCACTTATTTTTCATGTGGTCCAAGAGCCAGTTAGCAGTCATACTCGAGAATCATCTCCTTCGGGTTCACTGTGAAACATTGTTGGTAATAGCCGGATTAATAATAACCCCTATATATATATATAGAATATCCGCGACCGACCGTACCACCTTTCCCAAATGTCGTTTTTTTTGGTGTTCATGAGAGGAAATTCTGTGGTCTTGTGAGTTTTGGTGATAATATAATACTACGTCATTCAAGAAAAAACTACGTAACCATAAAACATTTCTGATTGTGCTATTTGATGATTCATCCCTTGGGGGAAAAGTTAAAGCATTAGAGAACAGTAGCCATGTCATTCGATATCAACTCTACTTCCCTATTATCTCTAACCCAATGTAAAAGCTGGCCTTTCATACTCTCCCTAAGCAGGGAAACAAGAAACTCCATAATTCACTGGGTGATGGGAGCAATGCCACTCTACCACAACGAATGCCACTGCTGCGATAACCTACAAACACACGAACACGTAATGTTCTGTATCTACATGGATACCTCACGGTGGGTAATACCGCCCTCAAAGGTGTTCCCAGCCCTGAAAAACCCAGTTGATAGGGCCATTGCCATACTCCAACCTGGGATGGTTAAAGGAGGCAGAGGCAATCACAGGCTTTATTGACGCAGTATGGATGAAATGCCTGGGCCACTCAGCATGGATCAAGAGACTCACACCAGCACACTCACCATAAAATGGAAATTAATGCAGTACCACTATCAAAAGCATACAGATGCGGTTTATTAGAACTCACTGGTGGTTTATATTTTCTTTTTTCTTGATTTTCTCACCAAAGTGCCTAGGTGGCATGGAGCTCGTTGTTTTTCCTTCAATCCCTATGGGCAAGTCACAATATTATCATGCCCCTACCCACCTAAACGGGGGGGGGGAATAGTGAGCCCAGACATGGCTCATTAAATAATAGCGTCTTCTTCTTCGTTTAGTCTTTGTGGTGGGCATCCTGTCTCCATAGTGTGGTACTACTGATATGGTGGGATACCAGTTTGACAGGCTGATTAAAAGGTGATGTCAGTAGTAATCAAGCTTCCATCGGTGAAACCAATTATAGTATTCGGTGCTTGACTAGATTAGTTACAGATTATGTTTTTCTGACGTCAGTATTTCTGATGAATTTATATTGGTATTTAAACCCAATTAAATGATGCCGGTGTTTAGGGAGTTTGGAGTCCTTGGTATGCTAAGGATACAGTTTTTGGAATATGTTTTACATTTAATTTTTTTTTTTTCATTTATAAATTCCGATTTTGATTCCGTAGAAGATAAGTGATTTTTATTGTTCTTTTTTTTTCTGTAACTTTGCACACCCAACTCATGGCGATTTTAATTTATTCTGTTTCCAAATTTTTGTTCATACAGTAGGAAATTCTGATCTTAATATCGTTTTTATTTTTATTACAATAGTAAATATCGTTGATTCTGATTACCTTAAATTCCTGTTAAACCGAATTCATTCAGTTTTGACATTCAGTTTACCTTAGTTTTAATCTGTTGGACTATTGGTTATACTCTTCATTTAAATATTTCTATTTCTAACACTCTTCATGTGGTTTCGTATTATATATTTAATTACGGGTGAAGATTATGACTCATCATTAATTCCTTTGCATCAGTTATCTGAGGTTCACACCACACCAACACACAGCAAGTCAGATTTAGAGATTATCAATAATACACATGACGTACTCCATAGTGATCTGCATGCAAGTGTTGGGAGACTGTGGTTGGTGAACCCCTTCCCGTACATCTCCGAAACTGAGATGTTGCCATAGTTCTTAATTTCTGATGCTTTCTCTTCGGCCTTCACAACAGTGACGAGAACCCTGGGAGATTCCGGCGGGGCTTAACCAGAACGACTGATGAACAGCAGCCCCCTCGTACTAAGCATCAGCGTGAGTACCATATGCCTTTGGGCTTCGTGTAATTTTCCGAAGTGGTTGTCACCACTTTTCACAAGCAGTTGTCCAATGATCTCTCCTTCTTCCGAGGAGGTGTAGTGAGGGCATCAGGATGCTTCAATTCCGAGGGCAGGGCCATACTCTTCAGGTGATTCTGCAAGGGGAATTGTTAGGTAAGTGTTCGACTGTGTTTGTTACCAGCTAAAAAGCAGTGGTATTGTTCTGGTATGTTATGCCATGTATTAGTGGTTGTTTGGATGTACTATTGCTAGCTACTAATACGTATTATTATGTGTTTCTGCTGTTTTATTCCTTGCTGTATATGCTCTCCACTCATCGACGCAAAACCACCTGTGCGTGGTATCACAAACCGTGCTTTCATCACAACACATATGTGTTGGCTACCCCACTGCAAACTTAATATTCTTGACTGAGCAAAATTATTACTTTTTTTTCATTGCAACTAGTAACTAGTATGGACTGCATCCTTCTGGAGGCATCGTGTAGGACTGTTTCGAGGGCCGACGCAATACGCTGTACTTTTTTAACCACGTCAAGCACCGTGACACTATAATTCGTGCAAGGCATATCGTGAAAGCGAGACAATGTGGACTTATGAATGAGTTATTCTGGAAATGCACCCAGAGTAGTAGTTGATTTCTGCTGGTTTTCTATTACAGTCATCACCACCGAATTGCTGTGGACATTTCAAGTCAAATAGGTCACCTCCAGGTGCAACTGGCCAAATGTGAGTGGAAGCGGGAACCAATACAGTGAATACAGGGGCCGTGTTATTGTTTTCCCTTTAATTTACTACTTTTCTTTTATCTTATAGGTTACCTCTATACTCGTTTTGTGGTTTGCTGTATCCTACTTGTTTCTTGCCTTTTTCTTCAGGATAGACTAACCGAGTTCGGCTTTTGCGAACCAGACATGCCGCCCGTGACACGTAGGACCACAAAGCTCGCTCTCACCAACTCTGCCATTAGGTCGGACAATCTCCCCACGACTCCGGTAAGCTGTCGACTCATTTTTGAAAGAGTGCCTGCAATCCGAATTATGGAGGTCAAGTTACCCAGCCCAGGAGTGGTCCCAAAGCGAGAACTCGTCCACATACTAATGCAATGAGTTTGCCCTTATCCATATGGTTTTATTGGTGCTGTAGACGAAGCGCCAAACGTACCAGAATGTATCATCCTCAAGTTCACCCCGGAAACGTCCGGTCCGTAAGCGCGCTCCTAGGGAACTCCACAACTATGGTGACAAGAATGAACTACCCATCACTGAATACAGTTCTCCGTTAGCATCGCACAGTACATCCAACAACAGTAACAAGCGGTATTGGCTTCTCAAAGCTGAGCCTGAGTCCCGGCTCGTTAAGAACATTGACGTCAAATTTAGCATTGACGACTTGGCGGCCATGACTAACCAGACATCGTCCTGGGAGGGGGTACGTAATTACGAAGCACGGAATATTATGCGGGACCAAATGAAGCAGGGGGATTTAGCCCTTTTCTACCACTCCAACTGCAAAATTCCGGGTATCGCCGGTGTCGTGGAAATTGTCAAGGAAGGCTACCCGGACCACACTGCCTGTGATCCCAACCACCCTTACTATGACGCCAAGATCAAGGCTAAAGACCCAGCCCGGTGGTTTATGGTGGATGTAAAATTGGTCAAGAAATGGCCCCGGTTGGTATCCCTAAAGGAGCTACAAACCTATCGCCCAGGTCCATTAGAAGGGATGACCCTACTCAACCGCAGTCGTTTATCTGTTCAGTCGGTTAGTAGCAAAGAGTTTGAGTTCATCAGCCATTTGGCCAATCGGCCCCCACCTGCCACTGAAAAATCCCGTAAATAATTCATTGATGGTGAAGTGGGAGAGAGGGTGAGAGAACGCAGTCCTTCCCCCCCAATCGTCTGGGTTTTTGTAAGGGATTCGTATCGCCGTCTTTGAGCGATTTATTGTATGCTGTACGAGTACTTGGGATATTGCAGTGATGATTTCACAAGCAAACTTGCCTGAAGAATATGGACTAATGTAAAATTTAAACATGATGATGACGAATCCATAAACCTTAACCATTTCTTGTATTCACAGTGATAAAAATTACCTCTTGAACTAGGTCTGACGCAATGAAGCATTATACTGCTCAAACCAAGCGAGAGATTCGGAAGAGATGGAAGGAGAAGCGTTGGCCAACACCTGCAAATAGTGGCGCATAGAAACCTTGTCGTTACAGTGATCTTCGCGGAGGGCAGCAAGTGCCGCTTCTCGGCATAAGTTAGCTAGATCGGCACCGCTAAACCGTTCGGTACGTTCCGCCAAATCGGGAAGATTGACATCTGAGGCTAACGGAGTGGAACGGGTGGCAATAGTCAAGATGTGGACCCGCGCTGAATAATCCGGTGGGGGTACATACACCAGACGGTCAAACCGACCAGGCCGGAGCAATGCGGCATCCATCATATCTGGGCGGTTAGTGGCCCCGATGATTAGAAGTGCGTGGTTAGTTTCCACCCCATCCATTTCATTTAGCAGCATCGTGAGAATACGTTCCTGGGCTACATCTCCACCGTGACCTGAGTTACCAGATGCCTGACCAAGCTGACGTTTGCCCACAATGGTGTCAATCTCGTCGAAAAAGAGAACAGATGGAGCTCCCGCCCGAGCCCGTTGAAAAATGTCTCGCACTACTTTTTCCGAGTCCCCGACATAGGGTGAATACAAGGCGGCACCGTTCAGGGAAAAGAAACTCGAGCACATCTGCGAAGCGATCGCCTTAACCAAAGTGGTCTTGCTGCAACCTGGTGGGCCGTAGAGGAGTATCCCGGTTGGGGGATGTAAGCCGAGCCTCCGGAAAGTGTCCGGGTAGAGGGTTGGCCAGGTGACGGCCTGCTGAAGTTGGGTTTTAACCGTTGCGAGACCACCAATGTCGTCCCAGGTAGTGGGGGTCACTTCTACCTCCAGTCCTCGTTGCATCGAAGGTCCCACTTTCTTCATAGCCAAGCGGAAATCGTCCATGGAAACTGGAACCATGGTATGCGTACCGTTTGGACCCGGAGAAATCCCTAGCGTATCCATAGTGCGTCGGATCACCATGGCTCCAGCTTCTCGGCAAAGTGCCGCTAAATCGGCGCCCACGTAACCGTTGGTGGCCTGGGCCAAGTAGGCCAGGTCAACGTCCCTCGCCAAGGGAAAAATTTTCGTGTAGAATTGTAGGATACTGTGCCTTGCCGATTGATTGGGAACCCCAATGGCCACTTCCCGGTCGAACCGCCCTGGGCGCCGCAACGCAGGGTCGATGGCATTGGGCCGGTTGGTCGCGGCGATCACTACTAGTCGCCCACGCGAGGTTAAGCCATCCATTAAAGTAAGCAACTGGGCGATTACACGTGATTCGTGGGCGTGGGCGTCATCCCGGTTCGGGGCCAGTGCATCTATCTCGTCAATAAATAAAACGCACGGCCGTGCCAATTCGATGGCCAAACCCTGGGCTTCCTGGAAAATATCTCGTAGTCTTTGTTCACTTTCGCCGATGAACGCTCCAAATATTTCAGGACCATTGATGACTTTTAGAGTGGCATTACACTCCCGGGCCAGACTGGTCACCAACCACGTCTTACCAACTCCCGGGGGCCCATGGAGTAGCAGCCCTTTGGGGCACTGGATACCAAGTTTGGAAAACAGGGAAGCATGGCGTAAAGGGTAAACAAGTAAATCGCGGAGATTTTTATACGCCATTTCTAAACCAGGTAGCTCCTCGCCATGAGAAAGTGGGCCAGTTGGCATTGAGTCTGGGGTAGGAGGGAAATCTGTTTCGCCAGAGTCAGGGAGCGGGTGGGAAAGATCAGACTGGGTTACGTGGATTTCGGTACCCAAGCCGATGCACCCTGTCTTCAATGCTGTTCCTTCGGCAACAGTGCACTATTCAATGGTAGAAAGTGGGAGGAATACAAACGAACGTAATTAGTTTCGCATACTTATCCTTGTAGATATTCGACATGTCCAGTTGGTGAGAATAACGTTTACTCTACTGCTACGAAATTCACACGGCAATATGGTAAGCTTTACTGATCCCTGGTGATCGACTATTAACCTCAGCCAAAGCAAATTAAGAAATACTAACCCGACAATACTTACCTTAAAATGCGGCGTATCTTTTCCTTTGTGACAGGTTTCCACGCCAACGGTGTCTACCAATATTCCCCGCAAAATGGATTTTAATACGGTGTGTTCTAACTGGGGGAGAGTGTTACCTTGAACTCCACCCCATTTGTCTAGTGCTTGTAAGCCCGACCGGGTAGTGGGTGGCTTGATCTCCACCTTTACCCGAACCACCGGAGAACATTGCTGACTGGTTAAACATTCCAGGTATGCTGTAGAGTTATCAATTGGTGTAGGGAGGAATCGTTGTTCAGCAGGAGTCGTGGTCCGGGAAAGAGCAACTGCTAGCCGTAAATGGGTTATTGCAGAAGGAGATTGGGGCTCGGGTGTCAAACGACAATACGCTGTACGCCAGTGCAAGGAAGGTGAATCGCAAACGTAAAATACATGTCCCCAAGGGTGAAGCTCCGTTAGACCCCACTGCTTCCAAAGAAGTGGGTGGAGGTAGGCTATGTTGTGGTAGGGTTTGGTCTCGGTGTCCAGCGAGTTGGCTGGAATTATTGTCACCGGACGGAATTCATAACGCACGGCTGTTTTGTCATCGGTCATGGTCCTGACATGGGCAATGGTGTTGACAAGACAGCAGGAATGAAAGAAAATACCCAATGTACTAACCAAAATAAATCAACACAAAAAAGGCTTCGCAATGCATTATTAGGGCCTGTTTGTTGATCCACTTCCACAGAAAAAACCCTACAGGCAATAACTGCTTTTCTAGCTTTATGAAACCTAAGACTTTTTCACTCTTCTGTTCTCGGTTAGCAGAGAGCCCCCCGTGCCTATTAACAACTGTGTGGCAGTGAAAACTGTTATGCTATTGTAACGTCGTGGCCGCCCGGCGAGGCTAGTGAATATCACAGTAGAGAATGTCTAACATGGTGCCAAATGAATGACGGCACATGGCGGCCATTGAAAGTGGATACAGTGGACAAGCAATTGCTTACCGCCCATAAACCAAGCATTGGGGAATAGGGTTATCATAGCCTTGGTTGAAATCCTAATTAATTTTTATTTGGGTGAGTGCCACCCCGATGTCACCCGTCACTTGCTCGTGGCGCCCCAAGAAAGGCTCGACCAGCACTTAGCCCCTGACTATATTTCGGATATGACGAGCACCACCCATGAACTCTTTAAAGCCCTGACCAAGACGTATCCTGAAATCGTTTTACCATTTTAGCGGAAACAGGGGATACGGACTACCTGGCCCACATACAAGCGACATCACTGCTTTCTGGTTTCATTAGGTTCTCCTCATCTAGCCTGGCACCGTTAAAGGGTAAACTGTACCATTATATTTTTCGTCGTATCAAATCAAAGCACTACATGTTGGTGAAAAGTGGGCTGGGGCTGTGGCTTGTCATGTTAAGCATCCCCGCCTAGGCATCGCTCCTTTCGGACGAAATTTAACCCTTGCTCCGGAACAATTATCCAAAGCAGAGTGGAAGTGAAATGATTTTGGCAAACATAATGCTGAAGTATCTTGCAATGAATTTTGGCACCGTGTCCCCAAACTATACATAAACGCTCTTTGTCACCCTGGCAAGTTGGATAAAATTAGGGACCTGGAATGTTATCAAATCTACATGCCGGGTGTTGGGAATATTCCTCTACAGTGATTCAACACACGCCTCCCATCCTATTTTTTTCTTGATACAGACATCCCTGTTTAGGTACCTTGTGAATAACATCATCCATATCCAAGATCAGCGGACCAAGGATCTAGTAATGCTAGTTCTGGCGCGACAGATCATCCACTGGTCGGGGGGAGGGGTTTACCAAGTCCCTTCGTGGGCTTAGCGAGGCAAATGACCCTTTGAGAATAGTGGTAAGCTTACTAGAGTGTTGGATTGTTACCTTTCCAGGTGCTTTAGACCCTGGTCGACAAAAACTGAGTCTACTAGGCCTTAGCCATTTGTTAGCGCGTGTAATCGAGGATAATGACTACTACCTTTTGTATGTGCTGCCCACGTGGATGAAATTTTTGGATGTCCACCAGGAAAGTAGCCAAGGCGATTCGAAAGATTAATGGAATGATGATAAGGTATTGATTAGTGCTAGTGGTCTGAGCTAGCATGAATCGAAATGCGTTGGTTTCAAACAGGAACTAACTCGACTCGCTCAACAGGATGTGGTTCATATTGTTCACACGCTAAACGCCATTATCGACCTTGTGGAACGTATGATTCAAGTATATCCTGGCGGAGGAGAGGCCCTCAAGAAATACCTGGTGGAGAACCATAACGGTTTCTCGTTACAGGAACTTGCTCAAGTTCTTCCGAACACTCAGGAGTGAAGAGAGGAGGGACCAAGTCTAAGTGAGTAGAACTCCAAGTGCAGGGCGTAGAAACCAGTGGCAAGAGTTTTGTCCTTTCGTTTTTTTTTTGAAATCTATTAAAATATTTTGCACTTCAACCTAAAAAATATTACATTTTATTTTTTGGCATAACGTAACACAACACTACCACCGAGAATCTTGGTAGATAATAAACGAATTAAATGGCGACTATACCAACGGAAAGGGGACACTCGCCCATGAAACAGCTCATTTTGTTTTACAAAGCCTAACCAGTGACATCTAGGTTGGTGACGCAAGCTATAGAATTTGAAGACTCCATTGTTATAATCACGTTTACAGGGGAAAGTATTTCTCGCTGGATTCGTAAATGACACCCAGCTCGAGAAGGTCGGTGACCAGGCTTTGTAAATCCTGAGGGCTGGCCTGGGGGAATGCATTGCCGATTTCACCCATATCAGCACCCACGCCATTGGCCCGAATAAAGGATTCAACATCAGAACTTGTGAGTTTGTCCTCCACAACTACTATAGCGTATGACGTATGAAACACACACATGGATAGTCAAGCCAATCCTACAGTTTGATGGTTAGTGATTATTGTTAATTTTGGGATGGGATAGTTGTCGCCGAATAAAGTCAATTAAAGGTTCTCCTGAGAATTAATAAAACCAATTACCATGAGGTATTCATCATTTCCCCTGATAAAGGACAAGTAAAGTCCTGTCCAAATTCAATTACCTGCTTGCGTCATGTTCGCCATCCGTTCGATCGAGTCCAAGTCGTCCACATCCAGGTCGTCCAATGGGTCATCCTCCATCGTATTACTTTGTACCAAATCAATAGTATCCGAAATGTGATCAGATAACGGGGCCGTTGGGGGTTTCGATGGTGGATGGGAATTTGAAGGAGTTAAATTTTCCTTGGGCACACCAGGTCGTATCAGGCAATGCGGCGTAACCTGGCTTATCGCCCGGAAACTGGGCTGCCGGTTGCTTAGAGGAGAGACGTGGTAGCTCATGTGGGTGGGGTCAACAGATTGAAGCGGTGGAGTAACTGCCCTATTGTCCGATGGGTCGGCGTGGTGAAACGCACCGGGAAAGTACTGGTTGCGGTACATCTTTATGACGTTCAGCGTCCAGTACAAATCGTGCATTACATCAGTCTTGATATCACAACCGAGGCATTCGATATACCTTGTGGGGCCGCTCCCTGACCCAAGTGCAGGTATTTCCGCCACTTTCCCTAGTACCTCAACGGTGCTACCCAAACCCTTATCCAGTTGAGCCTCCAGTCGGGCGACGTAGTACTGTTGCACCGATGTGCTTGGTGGTGGAAAACGGAATCCTATAACCCCTGTACTGTCATCGATGTAATACATCTTTCCTGAACCACACCGTTGCGAGCGACTCTCGTCGGAGGGGATAGGCCGAACTTCAGCATCACTGCCAATTAATATACCAGTCACTCTGTTTAGTGAACCAGTGTCATTGTATAAAAAACGATAAACCAACCCGATGCCACAAAAATAAAAACGGATTATTGCAACCGTGTGATCAGAAAAAAATGATATATGATTATTCAACGATATTACATCTTGTCGAATTTTAACAAGGATATGATAAACTAGCCACTATATTGGCTGGATTGACACAAGAACTTACCTTACTCGTAAAAAGGATAATGCTCGCGTTTGTCCTGTGTCGGGCTCCAGTGGAAGATCCGGCCAGCCGCCCGCGGATGGGCTACGAGTCAGGGAAAACCAACAGTCCACCACCTCAAGGGTATCCGCCTCAAAGGCCTGGATAGTTACCGAGGTCTGCTGAGTAACGGCGACCCATAAGTCGCGTACGAATAAGCAACGGTGCACCTGTAATTGGGTAGCAACATCGTGCCTGTGTTCGACCTGGGCAATCATCAAGCCAGCTTTATACCATTACGGTTCGTTAAGTGTAATACAGCCCAATGTAGTAACAAATGAGTTGGCGGGTATGTATATTGGTGGTAGTAGATACACGAATAGGAACCTCTTTGGTCTTTCTTGAGCAACCGCCAAAGAAACGACGACGAGGAAGCGATACAACAACGAGAATAACGACTGAAAAAAATAGTAATAAATACATGCACAAGAATTCACTATAATTTCCTTGTTACTACTTGTGGACAATTTATTTTATACTTGACAATTTCCTTGTTACTACGGTTAAACCACAACTATTTACTCTGAGTCCACTCCACCAACCTCGTACAGTGGTTTTCGTTCATAATAATCGTGTGGCCAGGTTTCGACTCCGCAGTCAGTTTATCTATAGTGTGCGTGAGTTGGAAAGCCGGTTTACACACCACAGGGAAAAAAAAAACATTTACGCATAATGAAGCCTTGGGTATATTTCCCCTCCCTCCACTTCTGTAACTGCAACTACCAGTAAATGTCTTCATCACGTGATGTTTTTTGTCGACAACGTTCAGCTTCTATAAACTAGTTCACTAGGGTTTATTACAAAGTTCTTCCTTTTCTCCCTGATTGACGTTTTTACGACACTGTTTGTTCAAGCAGTTTCTCTTTAAGATAGATCGCATTTTGACACCATGGGTACGTATTTACAACCGTTTACGGGGATATCTCCAACCACGACGCCGATGGAAACCCGATGACCGAATACGTTGACATACGGATGGATGGATGGATGGATGACCAACATCTAACATACAGTACGGTTCTTATGGATGGTAGCTTCTACAAAAAGTTTCAAACCCTTCAACACGGGGTTATCGTAGCGAAATCTATACGCAGAAGTTGTTTTTTTGGGGTATCCATCCATCTCTCCCCCTATAGTTAGCACTTGCTAGTCAGACACTACGATATTAGGACATTGCACACTTCCTTGAATGTTCACTCGACTTTCGAAACTGATGTCGATGGAGGAAGGAATCGGTACATCTCATCCTCCAGCGGTCGACGTTTTTCTTGCCAATGTGCATCTGCCATTGTTTGTACCACAGTAGCTAACCTTTCATATGTGTGTATATATGTTTTACATTCTTGCTTTTCGCATTGGCGTGATTCCTTGACAAAACAGGTAAAGGTAAACCGAGAGGTATTAACGCCGCGCGCAAGCTGCGTGTGAACCGCCGTGAAAACCGTTGGGCCGATCAACAATACAAGAAGCGTGCCCTGGGTACCGCTTTCAAATCCTCCCCCTTCGGTGGTGCTTCTCATGCCAAGGGAATCATTTTGGAAAAGATTGGTGTGGAAGCCAAACAGCCCAACTCCGCTATCCGTAAATGCGTGCGTGTCCAGCTCATCAAGAACGGCAAGAAGATTACCGCTTTCGTGCCCAACGATGGTTGTTTGAACTATGTCGACGAGAATGTAAGTAGGAATTGGTAACGCTATTTTGTTTTCAACATGTGCTATTGATAGGGTTAGTCATCTCGAAGAATATGAACCTATATACGATCTTAGGGGCTAACTGGTTTGATTTAATACTTCTATACATCGCCATGCTGGTTACGATTCTACGACTTGATTTTCTTTGTTTACGAAAAACAATAGGACGAAGTGTTGATCTCTGGTTTCGGTCGTAAGGGCCGTGCTGTTGGTGATCTTCCAGGTG
>JAOPJG010000886.1:0-15480 GCA_027478255.1 Dispira simplex | reverse complement strand
CATTATAATTGCTGTTTGGAAATTCCACTCGATTCATTACAGTAGAATATGTTATTCTTTGGGAGAAAGATGGCCTTAAATAAACTAAACTTGTATATAAACTATAAACTGGGGGCATGCGTAAGCATGAAACACTGATAAACGATAAACTGTATCACAAGGAGTGAAGGAGAGAGGGGGAAGACGTGAGAAGAGAGTAAACGGGGTGAATTATATTGGGCTGGTGGTAAGGTAAATCATGTGTAATGGATCACTGGCGGAGACGGAAAGCATGGAGATTAACAGAATAGAACAAACCACAGTTTAAAAATAAGGTAAACCAACTAAAATAATGGAAAGATGGATGCTCCTGGCCAGGGGGAACAGGTAACTATATGGTATTTCGCTATGGTTTCAAGCTGTAGTTCTTTATCGTACAGTTCGCGTGCACCTCCACGTCAATCTTCTTTTTTTTCATCACCTTCGGGAATAACTCCTGACGACCAGGTTCGACTATATACAGGTGTAGATCATCATCATCCAGGCTGTTATCCATCACTTCAACGCAACCATTATGAAATTCATTATTTTCCATCTTTATTTTATCCAGGTCAGGGATAAGCAACTTGGTTCCTACCGGGTAGCGGTCGGTGATAACACTAGTGAACGGCTTAAGCTCTACGCCATTGATAGTTCGTGGACCATCAGCTTTCTTGTAACAGCCGTTCGGGAGGTAGTCAGAGTTAGGCTTCGAAACCTGCTGAACCCATTGCCCCCGGTCGATACGTCCCCCTTGGCCATCTCTGAGATGTAGCAAAAAATCCAACGTTACCTGGAGAGGGTACGTTACTCCTTTCTCCTCGCCACACATAGGCAGATCCACCATTTTACCACCATAAGCCTCGGTGTACCGGCTAAAAGTAAATTTTACCTGAGCTTTTTGCATTTCACGACGATAAAGGTCAGGGCTAACCACATCAACTGCGTGGTAATTGACTGGGTTTCCGAGTACCCCTGAATGGGTAGTCGTCGACATAACAAGAAATGATACAAGCGCAAGACAACGCATGGTGGAAGGGAGAGCGGTGAAAGGGAAATAGGAGTATGTATAAGAATATGGTGGACTTTTAGTGCCTGCACAGAAAGTGAAAAAGTAAAGGAATATAGTTATCGAAAAGGGAGGGATGAATAAGGTTTTAAAAGAGTAGTGGACAATTTCATTGATTAAGGTGTTGGCATAAAAAATGGATAGGAAAATCGAGTACCTTTTTATACGCTATGAAACAAGCTCGCTCTCGGTAATAATCCACTGAGGATTTCCTGTAATCCTGAGACGTGACCGAGTCATTCATATCAATATCCTCAAGGTGACCCGCTTTCAGATTTTGATAATGAGAATGACGTTGTAATTGGCTTTGGCATAAAGGATTATCCACGTACCCGAGCGTATCCCCCTGCCTATTTATTACATCATGGCATTCGTAAATGGCACTGGGCCTGGTGCAGACTACTCACCAATGGTGAGCATGCCATTGATGTCAAGGTACTATATGATGGTGAAAGAGGTATCAAACATATTTACTGATAATTGAATCATCCCAAGGGCTATTGGGAGATACAACCAATTACAAGGTACGGCATAACCAGCAGATAGACACCATTGCCCCAAACGAATACCTTGCATAATTACCTACTTACTATAGATGACGAATTGTAATCCGGGTGCCTGTGCACAACGGTTGACCTGTCCCCCTGACAACATGGAATTCCGCTAGTGCAAAGAAAGGAAATCGGGTCACCATTATCTCTCAGTGGCTTGACCAACATGAGTCCTATCTGGGACCCTGGTCAATACAGTAGTGAACGGTTGAAATGAACAATAGTTATCATTATATGCTGGCGCTCGAGAACCAGGAACCTGTAAAGGGACCTTAATAAGGAACCCCTTTGTTCTTTGACGAATTCGGACCTCTTTCTGCAGTATATTACGTTCGGATTAAGTGACCTTTATGAAATGGTAATAATTGCGTTATATTTCACAGGTGGTTGGGCACTCGGTTACTTGTCATTGTAATAGGGTTCAGGTCACTGGTGCAAGAAGGCACTCAAATGAAAACAATAGCGACCTACGAGTAGGCAGACAGATCTTTTAATTAAACAAGCGTGTTTTTTTTCATGAGGAACTCAAGTTTCCCTGACCCAGTCTCCTTATATAACACAGAAATGATGTAAAAAAATCATAACAAAAATGAAGTGCACTTCGACATCAAAATGTAAACAATTTTCATGGAGATAGATGTTCATCCATTGGCTCTATGTTGGGAGCATAAGACTAGGGGGGAACTTGAGGTTACACCATCATCCAGGATGTCCTGACTTGTGGCCATCCAATCAGCTTTATCTTGAGGGAGCTGGTCGTCCTCATTGGAAGATGTAATCTCCAGCTCCAGTTCCACTACTAAGTTTATTGGTAAAATAATAAATGGGAGTAGGAATATAAGAATAATAAGATTGATTTTATGAATAATTCTTTGTTTAAAGTGGGGTATATACCACTGCTGGGGGATTAGGCTCTCAGCCTGGAATAATCAGCACGTTGATTCAACAATTGTCTTCACCTACTTGAAAGACAATGTTCTAGTGCCTAACAGCTTCCGTATATTAAGATAAAGCTGGAGGGTGGAGTGTTTGATAATTGTGATAAAATTTTAGGGGCATGTAATGAAGTCCTTGGTTCCTTCCAATAGTGTTTTTCACAGTTGTTTTGATGAGTGCTTCAAGGAGGTGTACATAGTACTTGACAATGGTAATTATTATGAATAAAAGCCGGCTCTTATATGGATCTCCAGAGACATATATGGCTACTGATATTAAGAATGTTAGCCGTTACTTTTGCCCAGAGAACTATCACAAAGCGGTAGTTGAGGTATATATGAGGATGTTGCTTATCCAAATAATCCCGTGTCCTGATGAAAGCTTTAGAGCCTAAAATGAACCACATCGCCATCCACGGCCCAGGAACATCGCGAGATATAATAGAAAAGTGTGTATTTATTTTGAATAATCTGGGTTAATTTTTAAAAGCTTTTGATGTTGGCTGGCTGGGATTAGGATACTGCTGATTAAACTTCAAGTGGTCAACATTACCAAAATTTATAATAACACATACGATTGAATTGATTTTACCACCCGGTTAACTGATTCACCGTGACAAGGCTGGGCATAATTGGTAAGCAATTCTGGCAAGTTGAAGAGTTTGGCGACAGGTTTCAGTGCGGGCTGCGCCTCTAACAAAGTACCTAGGACCACCAACCCACGGTACAACGCCTCTTGGGTCGGCTTGGTGGGTTGGGACACCTCGGCCAGGGGGGCCACTAGTTCAATCAACCAAGTCAGTAGCTGAGAAGGGTACGCATCTGAATCACCGGTGGTTCCCAGTCGTATTTGATATACACTGAGGTTTAGAATTAGTGTGACCAATCCCAAACGGCATGTTGTCCACAAAGTAGAACCTTGAGGAGCGTTAGAGGGTTGGTGGACCGAGGTGAATTGGGACCAACGCCGGAGGACCAGGTCCATGATTTCTTCGCGGTGGTTCCAAACCAACTGGGCACTTGCTTGGTCCGTGAACAAATTGGCCAACGCACGCAGGGCCAGCATGAACAAGGTGAGGTGAGGTTTAGAAGCTGGTTCTATTTCGTCCTGGCTGAGCTCGGAGGACACCAGAAGGAAGTTGATAAACTCTGAGTCGGTCTGTGTAACCGGAGAGAAACACACCAGCAGGCGGAGTAAGTCCAAGGCGGGGAAACGTTTATCTACAGGCCATTTGGTCCCGATGAGTTCCAACACTGCATAATACTGAGCAGGGTTGAAAGTCGAAGGAACAGTACCACCTGCCAGGGCAGCACTCAAGTATTGCTCTAGCTGATCCAGGGTAGCGAGCTGGGTATTTTCTAGAGCAAATTCTACCTGACTGGTACGGAGGTCAGTGTTCCACTGCTTTATCTTACCAAAGACCATGGGTATATTGCACTGTTTCATGGTTATGTAGTTAGTTTGCGGGGTGAATCGAACAGCGGGTTGACCACCGTCCGTCGGACGGTAACCACTGGCTCCGGTAAAGGGGTCATGTTGGCCACCATTCGCATGGGGAGCGGAAATAGAGCCGTGACTTACACCCGATGTCGCCGCAGGAACGTATCTTGATGTACCGGTAAAGGGATCAGCGTATCCCGTAGACGTATTGGCTACCGGTGCCTGACCGCCGTCGGTGTTTTGATTGATAAACTGGACCACTTCGTCCAGGTAAGATTGGGGCAATAAATGCTTGTTCAAAAACTCCTGAGCCGCCACAAACGGGTCCTGATCGCGGTTATAAGGTAATTTTAAAGGAGGTTTACCTTCTTCTACGTCGACGGTGAACACATAGTCATATTCACGTCCTTCATACAGTTGGCGTCGGTTTTCATCAATGGCATCCACTACCGTTCCAATTTTGACCCACCGTTGGGCCGAAGTGTCCCACTGGTGGGCCGTAACGGCGCCCGTGGATTCTTTAACCATCACGACTTGTTCTTCTTTACGGCCGGGTCGTTGCAGGATCGAAGGGTCGCTTAGATTTTTGTCGGATGTTTCGTCACCGACGGCCTTCTTTGAAGTAGTAAAACTGGACAATTGACCCTCGTACTGTTGGGTTATCTCTGGTGTAGCGTATTTATCGAAGGAACGGGTAAACAGGTAGGCAGTGTGGTTATTGGAACCCACCAGGAGGTCACCCTCGGGGGTGGCCTCTACCGACCAAATGGACTGGGCTGGTAGGGTTAACGTTTGGACGCAGTCGTTATCCCGCCACACTTTGACGGATCGGTCTTCCCCACCAGAGACCAGTTCACCACTAGGTAACCGACAAAGAGAGTAGACAAAGGACGAGTGGCTATGGAGTACCTGTACACAGGCCCCATCGAGAGACCACAGACGGATAGTTCCATCGTTGGAACATGAAGCGAACGTGGCCTGGTGAGGATCACCGAGTGTATCCGAGAGGAGTATTAACCCACGGACACAATCGGTATGTCCTCGGTAGGTGCCCACACAGTTGCCGCCCTGCCAACGTTTGATGAGCTTATCGGCCGAACCGGTAAGAATCGACCCATCGGGCAGGGAGAGTACCGCCCATATCGCGTACTGGTGACCCACGAGTTCGGTCACCACTTGCCAGTTACGCCACACCTTGGCGGTGCCGTCCCAGGAACCTGACACCAGGTCACCCTGCTGGGTAACCGTTAGACAGCACACATTGTCCCGATGTCCTTCTAGCGTATGTATGGGCTGAACAGTATCACCGTCGGTGACGTTCGAAGGGTCATAGAGACGAATGGACCGGTCCATGCCTCCACTGACCAATAATCCTGCGGGATGGGTAGTGTTGGGCGGCAGAAGAGCGAGAGAACTGACATATTTAGTATTTCCCACAAACACACCAGTAGTGTGGAATGCAGAAGAAGAGTCTCTGGACCAGACCCGGATGGTGGTATCGCGGGAAGCAGTGTAGCAAACATTGGGCAGGGGGGCTAGTACAGCACGTACGTCGGCCTCATGGCCAGAGAGGATGGCGGATAAACGAAAGGGTTGCATGATGTTTGCCAAGAGGTGACTTGTTCAGTTATGCGGACATGGAAAAGTTGAGGAAAACAACAGTATCTAAAAAAATACAAAGTAAAAAGGAGAAAGACGAACGGATGGACAGTAGGAAACAATAGATCGCTTTAGGAAGCAAAATACCTCCAGTGTTGAATAGCTGCCGTACAAGCGGCAAATGGGCTCACTTCGCCTACAAGCCTAAGCTTGTCTGGGAAGACTGCCGTTTCCTCACAAGTGACAGTAGGAAATTGACCAGGCAACGGGAATTGGTTTTGGGAGAATGTGCACGTGGTCTGTGGTTGCCAGTGTTCCCGTCCTAGTACTGAGGATAGGTCCGGGACCTCACCCCCTGTCTTCTGGCCAATGCAGCAATTGCGGGCCTTGGTACCTACAACGCTGCTAATTGGTTCAGACATCAAACCAACCTTTGATACGGCCTCTTTGTTTTATTAATAGCACCCCCCTTTTTGGGTATGTTTTGTCATTCAAATAAAGGAGAAACCTCCCCAAAGCGTTTTCGTTTTAAAAGGCTTTTATTATAGTTACATTCGTGTTGCGAGCATTATAACGATTCCGTCTCCTGACTTTTTCTTAGTGATATTTAACTTTTTTTTGTATTTTTAGCACAGCACGGCCGAGTTCTACGTTGTACACCAAATACTGTGTCACCTAACTGATTCTTACCGTCAAAGTTTCAGCCGACATTTCCGTTTGTTCACAACTTTTTTTTATATTACTTGCCTTTTCTTTGCCTTTTTTTCCGTTAATTACAGTCCCCTTCCCACGCTGAGTATACCGCTGCATATACTCACCCCCAAAGTGGGAAATATGCTTAATAATCCCGCAAAGTCTAATCCAAGCGAAGCTTACGCTGCGTGATTTTTGCTATATTTCCTATTATTATCACCTTCCCTATATTACTCTTCCCCTTTGTTTTTATAAGAAAACAAAGCGAACTGACGTAGTTTCTTATCAATTGGAACTTTCGATATAAAATAATAGCCAAACCCCGCACCATAGTGTACTGTGTGCAGTTGTACTAGTGTGGTTTTATTTTTACTACTTCCCTATTGTAGTGACCTTGAAGGTTATTTGTATTCTTTTTTCGCAAGTTGTACTACGATGGCGGAAACAACGAGTCTAAGCTTGGGCGTACAAGGCATGACCTGCCAGTCTTGCGTGCAAAGCGTCCAACGAGCTTTGACAGCCCTCCCGGGAGTTGTCAACTTAATCGTTAGTTTAGCCGACAAGAAAGCTACCGTACAATATAATCCCCAACTAACCCAACCTGCTCAGTTAGCCGCTGCCGTGTCCAAGTGTGGCTTTGAAGTCGAGTTACCCTCAGATATTTTAGCTTCATCTCTCCACCTGACATTACGTGTTACGGGTATGACCTGTCAGTCATGTGTACGGGCGGTCACTCAGGCCTTAACCGAGCGGACACCGGGTGTTGTCAAGGCCGATGTAACTCTGGAACGAAACCAGGCCAACGTTACATATGACCCTTCTCAAGTGGGTGTCAACGATCTCATTCGGGTGGTGGAAAAGTGTGGTTTTGATTGTAGCATGGAAATCCCTGTTGCCGATCCCATCGCTGACGAAGCCACCGTTCGATATCTTGTCAAAACCATGACTTGTCAGTCGTGTGTAAAGGCCGTGAGCGGTGCTTTACAAGGCCTGGAAGGTATTATCCAACAGGGGATTGACTTGGCAGCGGGTACTGCCAGTATTACCTACCATCCGGCAATACTGAGTCCGGACCGAATCCAGGCCGCTATTGCCAAATGCGGATTCGACGTTATCCCTCTGGTCGATAAGCCGATAGAAGACAAGAACCTACACACCACGGATCTGCTCGTCCGGGGTATGACCTGTCAGTCCTGTGTCAAATCCGTCCATCAGGCCGTCTCTGCACTTTCTGGTATTACCGATGTATATGTAGATTTAAGTCGCGATACAGCCACCGTCACCTATCGTCCTTCCCAACAAACCCTCTCGGAAATTATCCAATGTATTGAAAAATGCGATTTTACTGTGCACATCGGGCCTAATGAGGCCACAACTTCTCCGTTGTCGATGTACAGTTCTATGGCGGAAACCATCGTTAACAACTCCGCCCGCGATTCGGTTTCTCCTTCAACTGTCCCACTCAAACATACCGATAGTGGCATATCCACCGACGAAATCAGCCTCCTGTCCACTCATATTTCTCCTGATAAAACTTCACCCGCAGGTACGGTGATCCAGGCCCAAGTGGAAATACATGGAATGACGTGCGCTTCATGTGTAGCTTCAATCGAAGGGGCGATTGGTGCTCTCTTTGGAGTGGAGACCATTACCGTATCGTTGCTAGCCCAACGGGCCACGGTGTCTCACCATCCTGACCAGATAACTGGTTCAGAAATTGCCGATCACATCACCAAATTGGGATTCGAAGCTCAGGTACTCACAGATAGCAACAAAGGCCGTGTGGATCTCCAGATTTTCCGCATGACCTGTGCATCCTGTGTAGGGGCCATCGAGCGCGGTTTGGGAGCCTTGTCCGGCGTTAAACATGTGGCCGTGAACTTATCCCTGGAAAACGCCACGGTGGAATTCGATCAAAGCACAGTGGGAGTCCGGGATATTGTTTCCAAGGTGAAATCCCTGGGGTTTGACGCTATGGTGGCCGATAAGAACGCCCACTCTCAGTTGGAATCGCTTAATCGTACAAAGGAAGTCCTGGAATGGCGGTCGGCTCTGTTCCGGTCGTTGCTATTCGGACTCCCAGTGATCTTCTTGGCCAAAGTGGCACCAGCCCTTCCCTACCTGGGCAATACAGTTCACTGGCACTTGCTTCCTGGTATCAGCGTTGGTCATATACTCGAATGTGCGTTAACTATCCCCGTCCAGTTTGGCGTGGGGAGTCGGTTCTACCGCAATTCCTATGCGGCGTTAAAGCACGGCAATACCACTATGGACGTGCTGATCATGTTGGGTACTTCCACGGCCTTTATCTTTTCGGTGTTCATGCTGCTACGTTCCCTATTCCACCCTAATCACCCCGTGCCCACCGTTTTTTTTGAAACGTCGGCGATGCTGATTGCCTTTGTGACTCTTGGACGCTACCTGGAAAACTTGGCCAAGGGTAATACCTCCACAGCACTATCCAGACTCATGTCCCTTACGCCCTCCTCTACTACTCTGGTGGAATGGGATCCCACTACGGAAACCAGTCACCACGACCAAAAAATTCCGACGGAAATGGTACAACGAGGGGATTACCTCAAGGTACTACCAGGTGAAAAATTACCCTCGGACGGCGTGGTAGTCCAGGGCAGTTCCAACGTGGACGAGTCCATGGTGACAGGGGAAGCGGTGCCCCTGACTAAAACAGCGGGTTCAACCGTGATCGGAGGAACGGTAAACGGTACCGGTGCATTCGTTATGCAGGCCACGCGGGTCGGCCACGAAACCACTTTGGCCCAAATTGTCAAATTGGTAGAGGATGCGCAGACCCAAAAGGCGCCTATCCAGGCCCTGGCCGACACCGTTTCCCGTTACTTTGTGCCAGTGGTAATTATTATGGGTCTTCTCACTTTTACCACGTGGATGATTATTTGCAAGTTTACCAGCGACCATTTGCCGCAGATTTTCAACGACCCGGACAATGATCATTTCGTGGTATGTCTGAAGTTGGCCATGTCAGTTATCGTGGTGGCTTGTCCGTGCGCCCTGGGTTTGAGTACCCCCACGGCGGTAATGGTGGGTACGGGTGTGGGTGCCCAACATGGTATTTTGATCAAGGGAGGTGACGCTTTGGAAACCGCCGACAAAGTGACCAAGGTCGTGTTTGATAAAACTGGTACACTGACCACGGGCCAACTAGAAGTGGAAGACTACCAACTGGAATTGTCAGGATTCGATGGCAAACAACTACTCATGGCCGTGGGGGCGGCAGAGAGCAATAGTGAACACCCCCTGGGTAAAGCTATTGCCGCGTACGCCAAACGTGCCCTAAATACCACCGACTGGAAATGTTGGGTGACGGAATTCGAAGCTATTCCCGGCCAAGGATTGCAATGCCAAGTGCAGCTGCCTTTTGGAACGACAGGCACCCGTCAGTCCCATAAATTGCTTGTTGGCAACGAAAAACTCTTGAGTAAACGGGCCGGTTGCACTTTACCTTCAACGTTTATCCATGCCGTGCGTGAACCCCAACAACGACAGGGACGTACCGTGGTATTGGTGGCTGTGGACGGTCAGTTTGCCGGGTTTGTGGCACTAGCCGATACCATTCGTCCCGAAGCCCGATCGGTGGTGCACACCTTACGCACCATGGGCTATACGGTGGCCCTCGCTACGGGAGATCAGGAACTAACTGCGCGGGCCATTGCCGCCAAGTGTCTCGTGACGGAAATTTACGCGGGACTGTCTCCCAATGGCAAAGCACACGTAGTACGCCAGCTACAGGAACAGGCCAATCAGGTGGTCGCCATGGTGGGGGATGGTGTCAACGACTCACCGGCGTTGGCTACGGCCAACGTGGGGATTGCTGTTTCGTCGGGCGCGGATGTTGCCTTGGAGGCCGCCCACATGGTTCTTATGCGTACCGACCTGTGTGATGTGGTGACCGCTTTGGACCTGTCCCGAACAATCTTCCGTCGCATCACACTCAATTACGTGTGGGCCACACTTTATAATTTGGTGGGGGTTCCAGTGGCCATGGGAGTGTTCCTACCTTGGGGTATCATGCTCCACCCGATGATGGCGGGGGCCGCTATGGCGTTTTCCTCGGTAAGCGTGGTATGTTCTAGTTTACTGTTGAAATTTTACCGCAAACCGGTGTGTGAGGCACCTTCTATGGGTGACCAGTTTTCCACTAAGCGCATGGCCCGAGATGATGACGTGGTTCGACTTTCCATGGAGGACTCCTTAGAGTTCTCTGGAGCCCGTTCTCTTCGAAAGGCAGGACCCAAGTCGAGCAACCCCATTCTGCGGTTATTTACCAATCGCGATTATTTAAAAGTGAACACTGACGAGCATCACTCTCCTGATAACCATTCCATTTCCCCAGATATTGAACTATTCCCTTCGAAACCATTTAACCAAGAGAAACCTCGTCGGTTTAGTCGTCCATTGGTTACCCCAGTGTCAGCTTCCTCTTCCACCACCGCTTACACTCTTCATACTCCTTCGTCGGCTGCGCCGTTTATACTTGAAAAGGGACATAATTATTCCTTGATTGTGGATATTGATGAAGATTCAAAGTAATTTTATTTTTCCCCCTTTTTTTGCACATTCATCCTTTCAAGCTTGATAATGTAATCGTGGCCGTTGATTTGCTCACTTGAACGTCCTGAAATTTAAATTTTCATTACTATGATTTCGTACTAACTGTATAACGACGCCTTTGGAAAACAAAGTTGGTTTACACAGCCAATGTTTTTCATGCAGTGGGGGATTAATGAAACCATTCAAGATTGTTAGAACTTGACAACTTTGATCAATTGAAATTTTACGATTTATTTTTTTTATTAAAAACAGTATGATAACGATATTTGAAGACTTGTTAAAACTAGATGTTAAACGAAATCGCCCTACAGTTCGATGCTGCCAAGGAAAAGATTACTTGGACAACTACTAATTACTTTAAACACAACATGTACTCTGTATAAAATGATTACAATACCTGGTCCACTACCAAAGAATACCTCCCTTCGACATACCCCCAATATTACATAATTCAAGTTAAATTGGTTGTCTATCTGATTAGATACTCGATTGTGGGTGTTGAGAAGTGGTCAAGTTATTATTCCAATGCTCACGATCCACCTCGGAACCATAGTAGACAAAGAGTTCTTCCCCGGCTTTCACTTTGCGTGTAGTCATACAAATAACTTGGTTGACAATAGACCCCTCCAAAAAGGCCACGTTACCTTTGCCGATTTTTTCATTCATAAAGTGAAATGGACAGTAGAGGGGTCCGTGGGGGTCGGTAAAGGGTTGTCCATTCGAGTCGGTAGCGTCCAAAACAGTACGCCGGTACATGATGGAATAATGGGAGGCCAAACCGACATGATCCTTGAGAGAATCAAACTCGTCTTCGGTCATCGGTACGCCAAAGTAGAAACCCAGGGGGACGTAGGCTGGTAAGTCGCGGACGGCGAACAAACCTTGACCGGCGTTGGGGATGGTGGACGGTTTAACCTCGACAATTTCACGCCAGGATTTGGGAATATCGTCGTCATGTGTAGTGGGTGAGATTTCCGAAGTAGGAGGAATCAATGTTGACAAAGAGTCGGGCTGGGGAACTGGGGTCGTAGGGTCAGTCCTCTCTTTGGTGGTACCTTCAATGGTACCAGTGGTAGGGTTCACTTCGCTAGCCGGTTGAGGTGGACTTGGATTGGCATCCGCATCTGATTCGGAGGTCAATGGGGCAGTGGAGGGTTGTACATCTCCTTCATTCGTGGGCAGTATATCTGCCGGTGCGGAAGCGACCGTTTGTTCCCCCTTGGACTCCACTGGATTATCGGATAACCCATTTTTTGCAGCTTCTGGTAAAGCTGAACAATCCTTGTCCACATCCATTGCCGTGGGACAATCTCCGGCGGAAACAAAACCCACACTAGGTGGTGATGCAGCACTCAGGGGTTCGTGAGTGTTTTTCTCCGCTGATGCTGGCTCTGCACTCTTGACGGGATTGGTCATTTGCGCTTGGGGCTCCACTGTTGTTAAAGCACTAGATTCCGTAATAGCCTCTGGTTGAGCTACATGGGTAGAATGATCATGCATGAGATTAGTAGGTGTATTAAGAACCCCGTTCATATGCGGTGCCGACTGGGAGTCTGGATCCCCAGAGGGAAATTTCAGAATGGGTTCAGCCGTCGGGTTAACACTGTCCCCCGGAACCGCAGCGACGGTATTATCTGCACTGGTTTCGATATTTTCAGGTTTACCGAAACAGATGGGCCAGTCTTTCTGAATTAAGATGTCGTTCCACCGATCGTATTCCTTAACCGCTTCTTCGAAATCGGACGGAATGTACGACAATCGAAAATGCATACTGCGCGCCCCGGGAGGTTTAAACGGGATAAAATACTTGTCGCCGTTATTGGTTAAACAAGCACTGGCGCTATTCATCGGTGTTTTACCGGTAAACACCCGTGGCAAACCGCGTTCTTCGCTAATTTTCTTATCCAACTCCACCGCCGCATGGATAATTTCGGAGCGCGATGCCTCGTGATCAGGCATTTGTCGAAGGGCCAGAAACATAATGTACATTTGGGTATGCCAGCGTGGCTTCGAGGATTTTTTACCAGACCTTCCTGGTTGGGTAACTGGACGCGAAGGGCGCTTGGTTTTAGTAGAGCCTTGGTCTAATGCACCGGAATCACTGACCCGGCTAGCATGGGAATACCCTATGGTGAAATTGTCCTTGTCCTGGGGTTCAGCGCTACCATTAACGCGGAATTGTTGTTGGCTATAAGGCTTGGCGTAGGACGTGTTATGGGTCGAGTAGACCAAATGGGCATTGCTCTTATCCGCCCACGTATCCCTGTCGGCATCCTGACCAGCTTGTTCTTGTTCTTCTATAGGTGTACGATGCGATGAAGACGCCAAGGGGGGTCGACGTTTGGAAGGACGCTCCTGTCCCCCTACTTCTCGTTCGCGTTTACTAGGACAGAAACCGGCGTCTGTACCCGCCGGACGCGTTCGTGAATGTTTAGGGGACTGGTCCAACAGCGTGGATGGTGGTACAGCCAGCAATTCGGCCAACTGGAGGGATTCCTCGGCATAAGCAACTGGAAAATAAACCTTGGCCTTGCCCTTGGGCACAAGCGAAGTGACCTGCATTGGAAGTGGAATTCGAAATGTAAACGGTTGTTTTTCTAGGACTAGAAACCACGCTGGTTGATAAGTGTGGTGATAAAACC
This sequence comes from Dispira simplex, assembly GCA_027478255.1. Taxonomy (NCBI): domain Eukaryota; kingdom Fungi; phylum Kickxellomycota; class Dimargaritomycetes; order Dimargaritales; family Dimargaritaceae; genus Dispira; species Dispira simplex. The sequence continues at coordinate 1,945 of JAOPJG010000886.1, read as the reverse complement.
CATTTAAAAAAATGGATGGAAAATTATGTACAGAAGTGTTATAGCAAAAAAAAAGAAACGCTAAAAAAACATGAACTGCTGAGTATTAAGGGATTCGTCACTTCAAGGGTCATAACTGCCGTGGGTGATTCAATACTGCGCAATTTACTGTATTGTGATAATATGCATGACCAATTGTTTAGGGAAAGTCCACTTACCAATAAAAATAAATTAGGGGATGTTTCACAGCTTCAATTTTCTATTATGTGAAAACTGTAAGTCGCAAATAGTAGCCATTTTACAAAAATTATCGAAGGAGACCCACGCTTGATAGCAACAAGTGGACTAACCAAGCACACGCGGGTGACTATATTCCAATCTTATAGGGCGATTTCGAGAAAAAAAACACCAATTACAATCTAAAATTTTGTAAGGGACACACTTAACACTTGCGCAATTTTTCTTGTAGGGTTGAAAAATATTATTTCCAACTGACATTAATATATACGCTGCTTATATAAAATTAAACACCAGTAAACTGAATGGTATACAATATCGGAAGGTATGGTGAGCCCTGTACCATTCTCAGGTGAGTGATGGGTTTCTCGAAAGTAACCATGGATGCAAGTATAGCCCTAATGAATGACAGAGGTACAAGAAGTGTACTAATCTTGTTCTACTATCAAGCAAGTTTTGCTTTTTGTGCAGTTATTCCCAGTAATCTGGAATTTATTGAAAAGTGAAAATATTACCTAGAAAATAAATACTAAATAAAAAGAACATAATCAAATCGGCCAGTCACAAGGAGTGGTATAGGGAAAAATCTCAAGGGATAAAAAAGCTCTATCCACCCAAAACAGAATCATGTGATGGTGATGTAGAAACATGTTGGACCTACGTATAATCAAATTCTGACATAGTCGAACTGTCAATGAGTAAACAAGCATTCAAACCACAAAATAAGTCAAGCAAGTATATAAAAAAGTAAGAAAATATAAAAATAGTTTTTGTATCCAATGCAGTGTTAACTTGGAATGACATCTCCGATGCCGCAAATCACAGCATTACAGATAAGGAACTGGCCTTTACCTGTTGTCCTGTGGTAAATTCAAGTTAATCCGAATCCGAGGGAGTGCAAGTCTCGTATAACCCGAGATGGTTCGGTGTCATTTCGTTTCCCCTTCCCAAAAGTCTTTCAAAGTCGGCTTCAGTAATGGTCTTTTCCACCTTGTCCTGGTATAGTTTTAAAGCTTCGGGTGTGCTCTTTACTTTTGCATAGCTGGCCCACACTCTTTCCATACCCGGAGCTCCCTTATGGTCTACATAGGTTCCTTCAACGAAATAGTCGACAAATGGCGGATCTTGTGATAGCTGAGACGAATAATAACAGTAAAAAATATCCTCAGTATGTTCGGTTGCGAACGTTCTTTCTATCCTGCCGACCGCGTTCAGCCTGAATTTCGCAGTAAATTGGTACCATATATTATTGCTGGTCTCTCTATCGGAGCATATATAATGGCCACTCATGCTAGGCATGTCAATAAATGGGTGATAGTAAGATTTAAATTTATCACTCATTTTTGGGCATCCACATTTTAAAGTTATGCACAACGTTAATTAAGTTCGGACAAGGACCGTCACTACCACACAATATCGCTTTCCCCTTCACAACGGAAAGGCAGGTAAACAAGCCGATAGCTAACGTAAACTTCATCGTAGCGTAGAATAGGCAGTCAGAGTAGGAGAAGGCGCGGATGCCGGTTGAGGAGATAAGCAGGAAGCTACAAAACAGTGCGAAAAAGTGCGGAGCGTGTTGGAAAAACCAATTAAACAATTGTTAACTACGTTGGTGAGGTGATGTAGCAATGAAGCAGGCTAGCGAAAGGTTTATATTGGAACAGGAGTGGAAGATTACATCTCCCGATAAGGATGACCAGCTACCTCATGATGAAGCTGGGCCAACGGC
>JAOPJG010000885.1:0-15486 GCA_027478255.1 Dispira simplex | reverse complement strand
TTCCCAACAGGAAATCCTGAAGGCGGCTAACTGGAAGGAGTGGACAACGTTTTTGAATTACTACCACCGTCCTACTCTACATGACAGCGTGGTAAGGTCTGTGTTGACCAACTATTCCCATGATAGAAGGGATAACATAACAATTATCCTAGTGAGAATTACACAAGGAGCTGTGGAAGAAAAAGGGTACCTCATTGATCTATCACCATCACATCGGTTATAAATACCAGTAATATCGACCTTTCCCAAATGACTGCTACCCCTTTTTTTCCTTACTTTTGTTCCTTGGTTAATTACCCGAACAAGGCAACTACTTGGTGCACACGGGCATATCATTATTCCCTACCCTGGAAAAGCAAAGCCTGACTGTCGTGGGTGACATATTTTTATTGGCATCTGTAGTTTGACTGTGGGTTCCACTAGGTCCCTTTTATTTACACACCCTATCCCTAACATCCTTGTTTTCTCATTATAATAAGGTTCTTTCAAAGTTACCTTGGTGGGTATTCTTTTATCACGGGTAAATCTGTTTAACTAAAATGGACATTCTTTCCTAGATTTTCGGTCAAGTTTGCACAACATTTCCACATTACCAATTAGGTACCTTTTTTCGTCTATATAGCGATTTGGAGCAAAGGGATGTCAATTTAACCAATAAGATTTTGTAAGAGACCCTCTGAATTCTGGCAGATTTTTCTTTATATAGTCGAAAAATACTACCCAATTGGTATTGTGTCTGCCTACTCTGGTCATCACCCATTGGAGCTATCTTGATATATCCGTATTTACCCTCTGTAATGATCCTGTGAACTTATTCAGAGAGTGGGGGGAGGGTTAATAAGATAATGGTGACAATGGAAGGATGTTTTGTAAAAAAATTGGCTTGAGACGTGCTGAAAAATGTTGTAAGGAGTAGTTAAAAAACTACCAATGGGGAAAAATGAGGAAGAAAAATGTTCAACGACGGCAGTAGGTGAAATTCACATCTGTCACTATCACCACCACCCTCTTTACATATCCACTTCCTTACTAGCCCAATTGAAAAATTTGGGGGTTCAGGAATGGATCTGGCACTTTCAAGGTTATTAAATGCTTCTTCTAGGACGGGTATATGGTTGTTTATTGGTGGTCAACTTTTAAACGGACTACATATCCTTGGTCTCAGGGTTTCTGGCGTGAGCACCACTCTCACCCTTTCATTAACAAAGAAAATCGGAAATTCACTGAGGGATAAAACTACTACTATCCAAGATGGACATCCCAAGCAAGACAACGGTGGACAATCGATTTTTTCACCCTGACCCAGCTGGAAATTACGTATTCTATTTCGAAAATCGGTCACGTTGTGGTGCTTTAATTTGCTAGATTGTAAACCCCATGGGCACCACAAAAGCTGACAATTCAACACCTAGAATTGACATTTTTTTTTGGAAATACGGTTACGTCCCTGTTCCGTTGAAAGGCTGTGGAGAAAGTAATTAAGATTAGTAAATAGTTAGAATCGTCACAGTCAGTGAGAGTAATCTGAACGGTATATTTTCAATAACTGCTACTCCTACTACACGGCAGAGAATGTTCCTGATACTTGAAAGAGTATACCGTTTGAGAAAATATGGGTCCATTCGATATCTGCATCCCTTTAGTGTGGCCAAATTGAGGAAATTTTGGGAGAAATGAGGATGTAGTACAATGCAATTCTGGTGTGACCTTCCGGGATTGGCTAATTAATATCAACTTAAACATAAAATACTGGTGCTGGCAATTCTGTATTTGTTTGGAATAATACTTCTTATTTTTTTTCTGGCTGAATGCTTTGGAGGTCTTGTAATTTTCTCCATAACTGTGACCCATCCCGGTTGGGAACGGTGACAAACTTTCCTTTGCTTCCCTGTTTTTTTTCCTCTGAGGTGATTGAACCCTCAGCTTGCCGAAACTACAATATCAGCCCTAATGAAAATAGAGCACCCTTGGCAAACACCAACTGATTCACGGAGAGGTATACTGACTTGTCCCTTACTACTCTGCATGGGGTTGGTTAGATTCGGTCCCATTCTCCCCCAACCCAACCACGGATATATTCTTTCGTGCTGGGTAAACCACCAGAACTCGAGAATGGAAATATATTCCGCGCCGTTAATTTAAAATAATGATGACATTCGTATCAGAGACTAATAACCGACCCAAGGCACGATGGCCACGATGGATATTGGTCACATTTGACCGTGTACTGTTTTAAGAAAATCATCATAGTTGCCACAAAGTGAGAAAAATCATGCTTATGAATCCAGAGTACTATCCTTTCTGTCATGTACACTTTCTGCCGCAGGTCCCTTCACTTTTTCCAGCTTCAGACTCATTTCGACCAACACTTGTTTTCTTATTTACCCTAGTGCATCATAAATGGACTATTGCGGCAACCCACTTTCTGAAATTCTTGATTATTGCATCACTGCCCATTGTTAGAGAACCTTCGCTTCAGATTTTGCCTTTTCAGTTTCGCCCGAACAAGTAAAACTATGGGACTGAGTTTGTAGCCGAGGGTTCCGATGCAGAAGCTAGATGCTGTTGTTGAAAAACAACAAATCATTCACGTTCTGAATCGAATACAATAATGATGAACGTAGACTTCCCAACCAGTATAGCACTATAGCTTATTACTGTTAGACTGGTTTCCAGCCTCGGCTAATTGTCATCATTTTTCTTTATTCTTCCCACTGTTGTTTGGCAAGTCCATAATATCGCTAGTTACTCCTAACATCCACCCACACATATACACATCCCTGAGACTACGTATTCATACAGTGACAGTAAAGGCAAATCTGGCAAAGGCAACACTTTGTTTCCAAACAGGTACTGCACTGGTGCAAACAGTCCAAAAATGTAACCCCTCCAGGTCGCCAACAGTTTGTGATGTGCCCAAACAAATGGTGGGAATGTGCTAAAAAAGGCGACAAATACCGCATACTTTCATATCTAAAACGGTGTTGGTGATGTAGCCCTCCTGACTCATTAACGCTAATCTAAACAGAGGCTATACAGGTATAACGATGGTGCCTACACTTCCTCCCCCCCCCCAAAAAAAAAATTGCCTATGATTCATTAAATCGAACGATGCACAAACCTTTAATACAATAGGGTGTACATCGGCTATTACGAAACCGAGGGGTGTTTAGTGAATACTGTATTTGTTCCGATATTTTTTTAAAAAAAATTAATTAATACGTCCTATATTTTTAGTGGGGTTGATCGATATGGGTTAATTTTTTTTACGCATCACTGTTCCCTGTGGCTTATGCAGTGGTTAGTTCGGGGACCCAGGGTGACGATTGGAAAGGCCAGCTTCTCAAGCAGGTGGTTTTCATCCACATTACTGGCAGATGAGCTTATAGTCGCAGGTTTATGTGTCACCCACGCTAATAATGATAGTTCACGTTGACACCTTTGGGACTATGGTATTTTCTGTACATATTTCATAATAATCTTTTATTCTAAACCAATCAGGTTCAGATCTACAATTCACGAGGTTTGATATGACTGAAGAGTATATCACAGTGCCCATATAGGTAGTTATTTTTCGTCTATATAGCAATTTAGAGCGAAGATGTACCATATATTATTTAGCCAATAGGATTTTGTGAGAGCCCCATTCGATTTCGGCGGATTTTTCTCTATATAGTCGAAAAAAATTCACCCATATCTACAGTAGTATGAGTCGAGTGTGCCCACATCGAAGTGCAAATAGTCAGGATGACTTCAAAAAAAATACGAGTGTGATTTGATTACTGGTAAACCTGTAAACGATTTAAGCTGCCAAGAAACCGCCATAGTTGATCTTTTCGCTCAAAAGCTGGGCGTTTAGAATTGACATAATTGAAGGTGGGGGAGAGTGCAACGAAATGCAGCCAAAACAAACTAGGAAGATCTCGACCTTTGAGTTTCTGCTTTGGTAAACCCACCTCTGCTACTTCAAAAACGGCCAATTACTTTCAATTGAATATTGCTTTCAACAGTGGGAAAGGGCTCCACAGCAACCACTAGCCCAAGTCCGTATTGCTGACTGGTTGGATAATGACTCGCTCTCCAAGAGAACCTTGCCGTAGCCTAGAATTTTATTAAAATAATGGGCCTTATGACCTCTCATACACCTTTATGTTTACCAGAGACTGACTGTACTTGTTATAAACCTACTCCCCTCCCCTCCCCTCCTCAGTAAATCTATAAGGGGGTTCTGGGAAACCGTCCGCACAGCCTGGTAATGAGTGTAATCTAGAGGTTAACAAATATGGTAGTATTGATACTGCTCCTATGTGGGGAGTCTTTAGTCATCGTCATTGGAGGAATGTACAGAGATGTTCAAAAAAAAAGAGACTGAGACGCAGCTTCCTCTCACTGTTACTTGTTTTCCACCATAGTTATTTGAGGCTTTGGGGATATGTTACCACACCCTGGTACACTATAGTACTGTCGTTCCGATAAGCCCACAACATAATGGAAAAAATGACGATTATCCCGCTCCAGACTATACTTCACCTAGTAGAGAGAAGCGATAATTATTTTCTGTCATGATCCATACTACCACACTTGATACTCTTAATTTATATCAAGAAAAGAGAGAGCAGTGAATTAAAGATGCCGTGTATCCGGAGCAATAGTGACATCAATGGGAATCCTGTCACCTATTCCATTGACAAAAAATGACTGCAGCATCATGCACTTGTCAAGTAAACTTGCCGGGATAGTAAATAGGGAGAGGGACCCACTAAGGTAGTGTTTCGCGAGGAACGTCTATTGGCAGAAGGTGCCTGCACTTCCCTCCCCCCCTTCGTTTGACTTTGACTGAACCCCTTTTAATAACTCCTGGCATAGCTGAGAAAGAGGAAAAGGGTTTCATGCCCAACTTACCCATATTTTAAGTGACAGCTATGCTAAGCAAATGTGATATGGGTAATTTTTTTCGACTATATAGAGATTTGGAGCGAAAAATGTACCAACGACAACATGACCAATAGGATTTTATGAGAGATCCATTCAACTTCGGTGGATTTATTCCTATATAGTCAAAAAAAATCACCCATATATCCTCCACTTCTCCTCATCCTCTAGGTCAGCACCCTGGTTCATTCTCTCACACCTAAACACTGGACAGTTGCATGTGAGATAAGACTAGGACCCTTGCCGACCAGTTAAAGGCCTGTTGACATGCCGATTTCGGAACAAGCAGGCATTATAAGCCTGTAAAATTATTGGCGGGTTTGCACAGGATTGCTTTACATTGTGTATGCGTTGGAGATCCGCGGAAATAAGTTCTTGTCAGGTGAAAGTCACGCTGGAAAGACCGGGGGTATCTTCCATACATAACCAGAGCTTCAAAAAGCTGCGGACTTACATAGTGCTAGTAGCACCACCAAAGCCAATAACTCAGTAACTCCACTAAGTCATAGTTATAATCCATACCATATTATCGCTGATTATGGATGGAACTTCAGCCATGGGGCAAATTTGGGAAGTTGGAGGCTAGTACTGCACATTGGTGGATAACACCTACCCTATTTACCCAAAAGGAAAAAGAAAAAAGAAAAATGCCAGCAATATTTGAAATTACATCCCCCTTCCTATTTTTTCCTTGATCAAGTTTGTAAATTGTTAGTTCTACGGCTTGCTGATTTGAATTCCTAAGGTTGGTTGTAAAAGGGGGTATTTTTGCTTCATTGGTATTAATGGTGCGCTTCGATAGAGTCTAAGGTTAGTGGCACATGGTAGTGATTTCCACAGTGATGGAAGGCTTAGCACTGAAAATCAGTATGGATGTAGATGCAACAGTTGGTATATCACTAGTTTTCATTTTGAAGGAGGCGGTAAATCGAAGAATTGATGACACTGTTGCAGAAGGTTTATAGGGGCTTATCAATAACGACCCAAAGAAATTACATGATGAAAGACCATCACTGATGTGACCCCATGGTCTGCACGCAGACAACGTCAACCTGAATTGTGGTGCCCGAACTTCACTTCCACTCTTTAAGAAATTTAAAATAAAGAATATTATTTCTGGTTTCATATTTCGTTTCCTCGTCACATTTAATCGGATACACGATGGCATCTAAAGAGTACCTCTGCAAAATATATGCCTCGTTGACCGTTTATAATTTTTTTATCTTTATAGCGAAGGAAACAGATGCTAATGGCCATGGGAAATGATGACTGGGCAGGGATGATGCATTAAAAAACTTATCTTTGAAACTCATTCTATACCGTATAGCCGGAAGACGAACAGTAACTAGTGGAGCAGAGTGAGTCCCACATTCCAAAATGAATTAGAAAGTTGCTAACGAAAACATGTACCAAGACATGATGTTAAATTTCTGCATTTATAAAATTTTTGATATGGGAAACGCTAGACTACAAAACGGAACTGAATTATAAAGAAAAAAAACAAAGTTTTTGCGGAAAAAAATAAAATGCACAACTTCATAAACTCTAAATGTACTATGGCATGACGAAAAAACTTTTTTTTTAAAAAAAGAGGATATCGCTCTAATTATGTACTTCAATGATTTTCAATATAGAGCACGTACATGGGAGTAAAGGACCCTCTCTCAGAGTCCAGTACCTTCCCCATGGTATTGGGATGGACGGCAGCTAGCTAGCTAATCTCGCCGTTTTAAAAGAACCTACATTGGTGCGATACTATACACATCTATTTAAAACTAAAAAGGAGGCGGTTAAAATTCGCACAGGTACAAAAACACTAAAAACCAGATGTTGAGTTCGCGCAATGATTAGGCAGTTATTTTTCTTGGAGGAGCACGCTGATGAACGGTAGGTGCAGTATAGGGAATAATGGACCAAGCGAACAAGGATCCGGCTGTGGTTTCTGTCCCTGTGGTGATGGGGGGATTGTTCAAGGTGTTAGTGTTTCTCAATCCGGCAGCAGGAATGGTGATTTTACCCTTGGGAGTAGTTGAGTGACGTCTTAAAGCCCATTTTCGTCGCTGTTACCCTATTTTCTTATCGTATGTATGTACATAAATCCTTATTCCAGATCTCCCAGTGAGGTAGGAAGCGAAAACCAGAAGTAGCAGCAACTTGGCCGGAAAGGGGGATGAGTAATATATCTTTATCCGTGTAATGTCAACCGTAAACGAGCGTTTACAGATAAGTGCAGAGGCCCGTCTCAGTATTCGACCCGGATCGAGTCATCCTCTTCGAAGTGGTCTGTATGAGATAGATGATCGTAACGATAACCATAGATTTTGGGTAAGGGTAGACAACAATGAATATATCAGTGTAGATTAGTATAAGTTTTGGGTTAGGACAAGGTAGTGATGGTACTGTGGAAGTGTGACCTCCATCCTGACTTCTAATAAACCGACAATCATCCGGTTCGACAGTTTGCAACTCGACACCTCCGTCCACTCCATCCCTTTGAAATATGGTACATCGCTTTGATGGGCTAAGTTGTGTTTAGTTTGGGTAACCTGCAGGTATAATTTTCTCAGAGATGCCCTCAGAGTGTCAGCAGAAAAAAAAGTGCAGAAAACAAGCCAATTAAATGGTTTTGGGTAACTCTTGGGAAATGGATATAGAAGAGTATGATAAAGAGGCATAAAAACACATTCTCTCGCATTACTCACATCTAGCGCACCACACGATTCTTCTTTTGTCCCTAATCCCCTGCTTATGCAGTTATACCCGTACCTTCACCTACCACTGATATCTCAAAGAGCAACAGTATATCTCAGGCCATAGCAATAATACTGCTTTAGGATATATGGATGGGATGCATATCAACCACCTTTTTTTTGAACCACCCCAGATACAGTAATACCGCTCAGCTCTGGGAGCAAGTGGGTGGCAATAAAATAAAGAGCGAAAAACGCACCCAGTGACCACCACCCCAATGCTTTAGGATTGGTTGATGATAGCTCAAGGAAGACTATCAAAGAAATTGGTGGATCACTACACATGATACGCTAAAAAATAGGGGGGAGTAACAGTAAAGGTTGGCAAGAATAATGGCGGTGATGTTACACTTACAGTTAGCTATGTATTGGTAGTCGTCAAGTACTTCCGAGCTAGAATGGTCGGAAAATTTAACCAGGCAGGGGTGATTGGTATCGTGTTGAGGTTAAAACGAACCATATTAAATAAGAAAAAGGGACAAGGAATCACATGGTAGAAGTAGCAGCAAGGTAAAAATATCCCAAAGGTGTATGATAGGCGGTTAGTACAAGGAAAGAGCAGGAGTGGGCGGCACTGAAGTGCTCGAAAGTGCCCATAAATATATAGCCGGCTAATAGCAGTGAGGGGGGAGAAAGTATAATATTAAACATTGAACCCGATTTTTCTATAAAGAAACTCAGCTATTCCAGCTTGCAGAAAGAACCGGTGTTACACATGCGTCAAAACTTAAGTCAGCAAAGGAAATAATGGGGTCGTCTAGCATTTAGTACAGTTACACCGTTGCGATTGGCTTCATTTATCCATACACGGCTTAACTATGCCACATAGGTTGCGCGTGAGTAGAAAAACGTTATGATAAGTCACACGACAATCACATCCATACTTTTGTGAAAGTACTTTCGGGTAAGAATAATGCCTTCCACCTTTCATCGGGTAGTAGCCCGAGTTGAAAAAGCAACTCACACCAGACTAGTTCGTAGGGGACATCAACCCCAAAGAGTAAGCCTTGAGTCACAATGTGTTATAGTGGTATTGATATTCCAAAAAAAAACTTCAGTGGACATATGTACAGTTTCTTTCAAAGGCAAGGGTTAAAAACACTTACTCATCAATAAGGATAAGTCGGTCTGTATGGACTCCGATATATCCAGCGAGGTGTGACTTGAGGACACTTATAGTATCCCACTCGCTATTAATCACGTCAGCGCCAACATAGGGGACCGTAAGCAAATAAAAATAAAAGTAGAAACGTGGACAAGTTAGCAACAGGCCTCTTGACCCATTTCGGAAATCCTAATATGATATCAGAGCACCAGGGAGATAAAGGAAGATGGTGTTGGGCATCTGCACAGGTCAATCCAGTGGTGGAGCAATCATGCATAGTCAATCCCCCCAGCGCACATTGGGCAGCGGATGTGGAGACTGTGACAGAGTGTTGTAAGGTAGTACTGTGGAATTAATATCAACATGGACAAAAGTGGACCCCACGTTGGGCTCATCCCAAGAAGTGTAACCCAATAGGCTAAATACACGGTACGAATAAGTGCAATAAAAGTGCCATTGGGCAATCACGGTTATATATATCAAACAGTAATTACATGCCCGTCTTACTGTAATGGCCGATTATACCCGTTTCTATTTTAGGTTTGACCAGATAAATATCGTCATTACGACAGCCTCTGAAAAGGGAAGAAAAAAATTTACAAGCTCTGCCGGTCAATATAATGTCACACAACGTCACTATAGATAAGCCGCAACTCGTCAGCTCATGATTAAGCAGACTATACTACTTACCCGATATCCACAGCGTAAAAGTCACAAATTCGTTCGTCCCACACTTGTAAACGCATCTTTGACTGTATATCAGAAGGGAAGTGTCGGTTGGAGGTCAAAGAAAAAGAAACTACAGTAAAGGCGAAGAAAAAAGGAAAGAGTAGGGGGGATGGACAGACACGAGCTTCACAAAATCAGCGTTGTGGAACGGCCAATGTATTATTAACTCACCAAGTTAAAAAAATAAGTGTGAATCAACGCTAGTATTCAATATAACAGTATATGGTGGAGTCAATGGTTGCATAGCCGATGCAAATGTGTCAGCCTCTGTGAAAATTGGTTAAACTTGCGTGGTTAAATTGCGATCAAGAAATCAAAAGGAGAAAATAATGTAAAAAAAGAAAGTCACCATCAACTTATTTATAAAAAAAAAGATGGTCGAATCACAGAAAGGCAAAGGGATGAGAAAAAAAATAGACGGGGTGACTAATTTATACTGTAAAGGTACGACTCATGAATTATCCACAGATGATCGAAGCTAAGGGGTAAATAGCCTAGACCAGAGGAGTCATATCAATATAAGTTGGATTGATTCACGAAATAATGATAATTTTCCAGCTGGCATGGGTGGTCTTCTACGACGATGACTAGCGAATGGTTAAGCTGCGTGGCCGTGGTAATTCCACAGTCTATAATCACCACCGGGTGTTATAAGCAGGAGGATCAATATATTAATTTAAAAGGATATAGATATAATATCTTGGGAAAACAGGAAAGTACAAGTGAAGTACGGTGAGGAGAGTGAAAAATACCAATGTACACGGTGTCAAGTCGAGGTAAGTAAGCGAACTTCGAGGGGGGTTTTATAGGTGGAAGCGGAGGTTGTAGAAGAAGGGGGAGGGTAACAAAAAATAGGGTGAATAGCTGGAGAGGATCAAGGTTCAAAACAGGAAGGGGGGTTAGTTGAAAAGCGAGGAAAGAGGGGGAGAACAGGAGAGGGCTTCTAAAAAAGGTAATCGAAGATTGGTCGATGCCACGGAAAATACTCGGACAAGCACACCAATGGTAGAATTGCGGGGGGATATGTGTCACCAGGTCGAACAATTAAAGAAAAAAGGAGTATGGTATAGTTGGGGAAGAGGGATAAGTCTTATTTGAAAGTTAAACAAACCTCAACCTCAACGTCATTTTTTTTCGCCTGGGGTAGAGACTGAGAGGACAGTGGAAAACGTGGAGGACTTGTGTGAAACCTGGAAGTGTATAGAGATGTAAAAGATGTAGCACAGAAGGTCGTTGGGCCGGATTTCATTTAAAAAGTAAAATACATTTTTTTAATAAGATAGAAAAAAAGTGGTGATATACCGCTAATCACAAGGAACAAGTGGGGTCAACTTTTCTTTGCCACTATAGCATCATCCGCATTACGAGACTAGGGGTACAGAGTAGCATAGTTGTAGAAAGATGGGGAGTAATGTGAGGCTATTATGTATCGTATACTTTCTGTTGAACGAGCCACGATTTCCATGAACCACCAGTAGAGGCAGTGAGTGGGATAAGTATCTCATGCTTTGCAGCCTTGTTATGTCATGATACACGGCATGTGGAGTGTATCAAAGGGTTATGGTTAGATAAAACATGTATCAGGTAGTACACTAATAAAGGTGGCGATGGTGGAAAATGACAGATCCTGTTAGTGTTGTTGATCAACAGAGACGATATTGTTCGTAAATTTCACGTTGTTATCTTATACGAAGTGTATATCAGTATTCTTAAACCCCCAACTGGGTTTGGCACTCATTCAAGTGAAACTCGGTAAAGCACATTGAGTAAAAGATTAGGCTAGAAATCTCAGTGACTGGCAATCATATGACGTTGCCAGTTGTAACTAGCAAGCGTCTGCACCGACTCTTCTAATACTTCACCAATAATGTAAATCATCATCAGGAATAGCATAAAGTAATAAAAAATGGGTCATGACTACCAGCGAAAGTGTATTATTATAGTTTTATTTTAGGATTTTCTTGCACCAGCCTTTACTCAGTGTGCTTTTTTAAACGAAATCTAGTACACATACAATACTGTACTAATACACAAGGTATGCTGCTATGTGCCGTATTATATACTGATTGTTTTTTCGCCAATGTTGCATTTCGAGAAGATGGAAAAAATAATTACCAGAAAAAAGGAGATGTTGGCAAAAGGCCATTGCTATTTCATATTTCTACACATTTGCTCAACTTTGACTATAGAAAACTTATCCTCCCGAAATGGTAGCATTGCATACAACACTTTTTATTTTAACGGATAACCATTCACATGCACCCCGTGCACGCACAAACCCAAGAGGCGGATACATTACTTCTTGTTTGTTGTTTTCTCCTGGTCTTTGCAAGAAAAAACCGCTCCCTCACTCCTGTCTTCCATCCTGCTCGTTCTCCCAATGAACACATATGCAGCTCCCTGCATCACGCCATCTCCGTGGTGGACATGATGATGACAAACAGTGTTATACTGGCCAGCCATCAAAATGTCGTTTTCCAGACCCCAATCTAATTTGCCTTTCTAGACTATCTGATAACCACTTTACGGCCAATGTTTTCGATTGACAGCACTTACTATGCAAAACATGACCCGACTCCAGCTGTAGAGAGGTGTGAAAATTAAGAAAAAAGGGGGAGGACAACGAACCTTATTTAATTAACTCCCCAGTACAGTTCGGCCGGACCAAGTGAACGTTACGCAAAGTTATCATGCTGATATAACGACAAGAGGGGAGTGGATCGCGTCCTCGGTGGGTGTAACGCCATTGCAACAGGCGTGGACTTCGCTGAATGACGTGGTGGGTACAGTGAAGACCAACTGGCCACGAGGAAGAGGAGAAAGTGAGGACTGGCGTCAGTGTAATTTTTTTTGAAACGAGTCCAATGGGCAGCCCATGTTATATCACCATAATATAACCATAGAAGGCAGAGTAGACGGAGTGATGGTGTACACTGTGCTGGTCATTGGGGACTAAGTTCGTTCAAAGAATGAAGATACACTTACCCAATACTATCTACCGCCTATTTTAGAATACAGCATAACCAAGCCATTTTTTCCAGCGCCTACCTCGTAGGAGTAGAGTTCGGGGAGATTAATTTTACTATTTACGTTTTTGTACATACTAAAGATGTACTGGCGGTGAATTTCATCTGATATTAAAACATGACAGAACATTGCAAGGCTTCGTCGCTCAACGGGGAGGAGAGGGGGAGGGATCCAACACGTCAATTGGAAGGGAGTGCTGTTGGGTCACATCATATATGGAACTCCCTCCCCTTTCTCCACCTCAAATACCACTTTTCTTTTTTCCATATTCTACGCCAAAGGTAACACGAAAAAATGGACACACATATTCCTATTGGCGTGGTCAATGTTATACGATCGGACGCGTGGTGGGGTCGTTGCCTTCTTGTTTCTGAGCTGGAAGTGGGAGGTCTACAGACGCCCTCAGCCATGTGTTGTTCATGCAGTACCACAAGCAGGCTACTCTGTTATACAGAGTCAGGGGAGTCAATGAAAAAAAATATGATCGGGGGAGGCGAATAGTGCTTGTTCTAGCTGTGGACCGGTAGGGCGACATCCTGAGAGTACAACAAAGTGTTGCCTCCTTCCTATTTCACATGTATGTACCAAGTAAGAATTCTGTCCCCTTCTTTTCCCAACGATGCCTGGAACCTGCTATAGGGTACCCATAGTCTACAACGTAGGCTCTACCTTTAGTTGCTACTCCAACGTAAAAATAACAATTTGTCATCAATTGAGATATCACGATAGTTCAGTATTTTACTCCTACCATTTTTCATCTAAGTACTTTATAAGAAAGAAAGAAGTAATCTTATATGTTGAAAAAGAGTAAACACTACGTGATCCAGGGGCAGGTGGCCATGAAATAAACAATATGGGACATTTTTTTTTGACTATATAGGGATAAATCCGCCAAAATTGAATGGGTCTCCTACAAAATCCTATTGGTTATATTTTAGTTCGTACATTTTTGCTCCAAATCTCTATGTAGTCGAAAAAAATCACCCATATGGGTAATTTTTTTGACTGTATAGCGAAAAATCCGCCGAAGTTGGATGGGTCTCTCACAAAATCCTATTGGTTATGTTGGTACAATTTTGCTCCTAATCTCTATATAGTTGAAAAAAAATCACCCATATTTTAAAATAATGTACATCGGACTTGTAATGTGGAAGGACACGAGCATCACTGTCGATTCGAACCCTTGTTATTTTCCACCAGCTACTCTTTAGCTTAATTTGAGCTATAAACTGACCAGATGGTAGACAAGAAAAGATAGATGTCCCTTGCTCCTCACCTGGCCTGTCAATATACTAAAAGTAATCCTTCTGTAGCAGCAATACATATTATTATGGGGATCTAGAAAAAAAAGATGGCAAAAAGTACAATTTGCTCCCAAAGAGAGGGTGGTGAAACTGGTCCTTTGATTGCCAAAGAGAAACAGGGTGCAGCAAATTCGCTAAAGAGTCGGACACTATTATGGTTAATAAGCACTGCCGACGACTATTAAACATAAGGGGTTTCCCATTGTCGCACGCGCCACCACATGGTTCATTTCGGCTTAAAGTGGTCTGTCTAACCATTGCATGGTCCTACTTTTACTCTCTTTGTCTCACTCGGCAGCAATTGGTTCCGGACTTTTCTATTGTCATCTTCCCATGTCACCATCGCTACACTTTAAAGAACAATCTTGACTGAAATCATTTTTTTTCAATAGTCAGCGCCTGATCCTGTAATTCTTTTTTTTTGTCGTCCATATAAGGCTCGCTGAAAAAAAAGAGGGGGGTGGGAACAGTCTATGACCTCATGGCTGTAATAACTCCCGCTGTTTATCCGGCCCTTGGCCATAGTGGTAAGCGAAAAATCGAGCCCTATATTTATGGTGGTTTACCAAGATATGATGTCATACCAGAGGTAAAGATCACCTCGGAATCTGCGAAAGGGCTCTTCATTAGCATACCTTCCTGCCCTGATAGGATGGCTTTTTTTTATATTAGGATCTCCGTGGGAATTAGAGTTACCTTCAACAACACCCTCCAGAGCCATTTCCGCATTAAAATTGTCGTTTACATTCGTGCCGTGAGGGAAGGTAATGTAGCATTACCTATTTCTCTTCACCCTCATTGAATATCCTAAATATCACCATTGTAAAGGAATTAGCCTAGCCGACATGTTATACGTTGAATTCACCAAGTTCGTTAATATGAACGCCAAAATTTTATTTCACCAACCTACACTTGACCCTAATGAAAAATGCTACTGGGTGTGACCAACCTTGATTGAATGTTGCTCATAAGTAAGAAAAAGTGTGGCCTTACGGTTTCATTCTTTGCATTTTTTCCTTCATACTGTCCACAGCCATCATTTATTTCGATTTTTCGCTTGGATCGGTAAGTGAGGAGGAGTAAATGAAAAAAAAATAAAAGTTAGAGTGACCATTCATTTACACGCTTACTTAGTGTATCTTTGCCCAAACTGGCGTAAACCTATTGACGGCATCAGTACGTAATCCGTGCATTTCAAAATACACTGTTCTTACCCTGCAACATTTCCACCTTTGGTCAAAGTGCGTTCTCGTTATTATCAGAGTATAGCCTATGGTCTTTGTTATTTTCTGTGCTTGTTATGTCGCCACTCTTCGACAAATAAAGTCATCCGTAGAGTATTTATTGATCAGACATTAAATAATCTTGCCTGGGTCAGATTTATTCAATGTAGAACGACCCCCTTTTTTATAATTTCGGTTATTTTTCAAAAAAAATGCCCCCGAGCAATCTCTTTCCTTTCTCACCACATCTCTCCGTGACACGATAAACTTTCCAATTGCCTTCAGCTTGCATATACGTATGCTATTTATTCTTTATTCCCAGCAGATGTACATATGTTAGTGTTAAGGATTGGATAAACAGTAGCCTTTAATAAAACAATGGATAAACAATAAAGTAAGCAATGTCTTCTCTAGAG
>JAOPJG010000884.1:0-15490 GCA_027478255.1 Dispira simplex | reverse complement strand
TAAATAAATTATGGCATACCTAGTGGGTGTTTTTCATGTGCAAGCACCACCTAGTACTATTTGCACATGCTGGCATTGATGGTTAGTATGCCACCTTAAATGTCAGTGGAAAGGTGTACATCCCCCAGTTTGCTACCTTTATCGTGGATACTAATGCTTCGAAGCTACTTCGGAGTATAATTGAAGGTAAATAGGGAAACCTATTTACATGTGGAAAGGTTAACTCATTCACATGCCAAAAGGTTAACTCATTTGCATGTGGAAGGGCTAATTCGAACGCATGTGAATAGGTTTTTTCTATTTACCAAATATTTTACGAAAAGGAAGAGGCGAGTATTTTTCTTCCCAAAAAAGTCACGTGATTTTTTTCGACCTAGTATCAGGGGATTTTTGCTCGAGTCGAAAAAATATCACCCACATGACCAGGTAGACAGTCTGCCTTGTCAACTGGCTACCACTGGACTGTAGATTTGTCTCACCTAAGGATCTACTTTGTTCCATTTTTTCGTTGACAGTGAAGGGAAGTGGTTCATCGCAGTATCAAGAGGAAGGGTGGCCTCACCTTGGGCTCCCCTCCTTGAACTTGTTGCAGTACGATGTTCTGTGTGGTATCACCATTATTTTGTGGAGTACGTGTCCATCACATCATTCTAAGGTTATCATTTGTTGGTTCAGGAGCCAGATCTCGAGTGTATATTCCATGTTTGGCTGTATGAATGTTTTGTATAGGCTCAGTACTCGGCTGAAGTTTCAGCTGAGGTCTGTTATACCAGTGCTTAATATATATGTTGCGTTGGCTAGTGTTCTTATTCCTTCAGGGCTAACCATGGTGCCCAACTTTCGTTGAATGTCAGCAAACCCAGTGAAAACGATTGATCACATAGGTATGATTGACGTCAACCTGTTCACATTTAATGGTATCCAAAAGTGTAGAACATCAATTTATACAAAAAGTGCACGCATTGTATCACTCCATAAAACTAATCTAGAAAAAAAATAAAAACATACAGTGGCAGGCAACACTGTAGAACACCAAGCACGCTTATTTTCGTTCATTTTTCACAATGTTAGAAAAATGCATCTGGGAATGATTTTCATTATCATCGTCATTTCACGCCCAGGAAAACAGTTGTAACATTTCCGACACTGCTGAGCAGCACTTGCAGTAACCAATTCTAAAATGGCCATCATCAGCGATAATTACGGTTTCGACGTGATCGGTGATGACTCTGTTGGTCACCCTGGTCATCACCTCCTCTCTGACGTTGCCGACGAGCATCCCGGCGGTCGTCCCGATCCCCGCCTGTGTCACCCCCACCTCGACCCTTTGGGCGTCCATGGTCATCTCTACCCCGATCATTACCACCAGATCCTTTGGAGTGACCGGCCGACCCAGTAATACTAAACTGGCGTTGTGAGACACGGTCATTACCAGGACGACTAGTGGATTTATCGGCGCCAATAGTAGAGGTTGTAGGAGTTTGAGGGGTGGAAGGTACTCTCGAGCTGTCATGTACAGCGCGAGTACGTTTCTCTTCGCGATGGGAATCATCTCCAGAGTCAAACCGACGTTTACGGTCACTTCCTCCACTACCACTTCCATCGGTGGGGTGGTCTCTGGCATTACTACCAGACCGTATCACGTCATCTCGGTTGGTCATACATCCCCCACGGTCTCTAGGGCGACCTAAGGTGCGATTGGTATCATTTTCCCGGTTTTCTTCCATCACTCCCCGACGAACTCTATCGTCGCCGGACTTGTGTCGAGTTCCATCTCGAGCATTTTTCGCCTGGTCATTGATCGTTCGATCAACTGTGGAGGTATCACCCTGATTTACACCTGGCATGGCCAATTCAGACTTGGTGCAACTTAACGACCCAGAACGCCCTGAACCCTTTCCGCCCTCACGTCTGACTGAGCGTTCTTCCCCAAGGTCTTCTTTGGTGCGTTGACGTTTGACGTCATTCCTCTCTATCACTGCATCCTCACGAGTAGCTTTAGATTTATCCGCAGCCAAGGAGTTCACATTACCATTACCCCTACGACTATCAGCGGCGGCAGAGAGGCGGATTACAGGTTCATCCCGTTCCTTGCCATTAACGGACGCTTCCGCCAACGATCGTTTAGGACGTGCTGCAGGGTTTTCATCTGATTTGGACTCGGCGGGTGTACGGTTACCCACTGGAGAACGACGAGACCGACGTCCATTCCGAATTTCTCTCGGTCGGTTATTGGCAGTAGGGGACGATGGTTCAGTTTTTGGACTAGCCAACCGACTCCGCTCTTTCTCACGCTGGTCGCGGTGATTGTTATGTCGGGATTCCTGACTGAATCCACGCCGGTCAGTTCGGTCACGACCTGATGTAAAAGGTTCTTGCCCACGTTGAGGTACATGGAGATGTCGGTCTCGTTCTTTGTCGGAATTTCTGTCGCGGCCAATATCTCTACCCCGTCCTCGTTCACGACCTCGATCTCTTTCCCGCTCCCTTCCTCGGTCTCTCTCTCTATCCTTATCGCGTTCGGCATAGCGTCGTGTACTTTCTCGGGAATCGGACCGAGAAGACGTAGTTACTTTGGAGTCCCCTCCTTCCTTGGAAGGCATATCCCCGGAAATTAGTTCGCGACGTAACGGGGTAGCCGACCGACGACCACTGTCACCAATGCGTTCCCGTAATGGTGAATTGGGTGCGGTAACAGGAGATTTAAAAGTAGCTCCTCGGTCAACCGTATCAGCCGGTGGGGTACGCCGAGACAGGGCAGCTGGTTGTGGTTTTTCGTGGTTAATCCCAATCGTTTGGTTACCTGGTGGTCCGGGTTCAGCCTGGCCCTGAGCATTTGTACCCGACGGCACAGTAGTAGTTCCATCGTCCTCGTTTGCTTCTCCTTCCTCCATTTCGCCATCCTCTTCAACTCCTACTTGGTCATTAGGTTTATCCGATTCCGGTTCGTCTTTAGCCGAACGAATCCACCTAGTGCTGTTTTTATTCAACACTGCCCGATAACCCAACGCCAGCACCTTGAGATCTTCCCGTTTTTCTTCCTGATAAACCTGCTGCACCTTGTCCTGTAACCCCATGCCAATAAACCGGTACAATGGGAAGAACTCCTGAATTTTGGTCAAGATCAGGATGGCATTACGCCGATGAATATAATCACTAGACTTGAGACAGTGATCAAATGCATGGTGTAATTTGACATGCCATTTGAGCATGACGTGTCGGTAATCCTCGTACTGGAGAAGGTCCTTGGGGTCTACAGGGGCGGTGGGTTGGAACCGAGGGTTAGGTAACCATCGTTTCTGAAATCCGTGCAAACCGTCACCGCGGGTGTGTTTGGCAAACAGGGATTCATCTAGAAACCATTCGGTAAGACGCTGCAAACAAGTGCTGAGGAATTCTCCGTAACAGTGGGCTTCCATCTCTGTTCGGGAAAACACGATACCGGTGATGTCTATAAATAACTGGTCGTACATAACCAGCGAATAAAAACTAGGGGTATTCCAAGTGTGTAACAGTTGGATCCACTTGGCGCAATATACCGCATCATTAGGGGAATAAAAAATACGTGGGTAAAGGCAGTATTGGATGATGGTGTCAGCCACTTCACTACGAGATCCCACCAGTGACACCCCTTGGTAGGTAAACCAGTGTCCACTTTCCAGCTCAGCTTGTTTCAAGGTTCGGTTACAGTGCGCTGTTTGCTGGATAAGTTCGCGTCCTAATTGTTCGGCTGAGGCTCGAAGAGAATCACGTTCGTCCTCCTTTTTGGCCCGGTTGGCCTCTTCGGCCTGTTGTCGGTACCGACCCACCACCTCTGTGTACTGCTCCCGGGGTACCTGCAAATCGTTCAAGGTCAGACGCCAAAAGCTCACATAAAATTGCGGTGTGATATTCTTCCACACCTCTTGGGGCAATATCTCGTAACATTGCTCGTACATGGGCTTTACATAAGGGGGCCATACATTATCGAGTTCTAATAAATCCCGCCATGTATATACTGGTGTTTCAGCGGTAGGTTCAATAGGAATATCCTCCGTTGGGTCGGTTTCCATTGATTCGGTCGTCAACGACGGTTCCCCATCCGTAGTGGCATCGGTAACAGTACTAGTACCAGTGGGGGGTGGGGAACCGAGTGGGGTTAGCGTAGGGGTTCCTGTCCCACCATTCTTTTTCGCCGCCGGGTCTGGCATGCTTTTACTCAAGTGTTTTAAAACCGGTCGAGCGAATCGCCACGCCACAGCCGGTTCAACCCCATACTCACGACATAGCTGGTACCAACTGGGCATAAAACGGATATACTGGTCCACGGGCAGATGCACTTGGAGGAAGTCCGTGTACTGTTGTAAACTTTCGTGACACTGGTCGTACATGTTGGACAAGAGTTTGGTTGAGTGCCACGAATCGGTGATTAGAAAAATACTGACGCAACGCTGCTGGGCTAAGGTGACGGCTAACGAGGCCACCAAGGTGGGTACCACCTCCCATGTCAACTTATTCTGTTCCTCCAGGGTAAGTGGGGTAGCCATCGTTTCGCTATTCTCCGCCGATGTCGATTCCGTAAGCGGTTGACATAGGGCGTGTAACAAACGCTGGGTGGAACGCGGGGTGGGTCGTAGATAAAACTTTTGCTGGGTGGCCGCTGCCAAGGGGGCCAAGGCTTCCGCAATCAGTAACGGTCCACCTGCCAATTTGAGCAATTGTCGACGCGAAGCCGAAGCTGGGACGGGCTCCACCCCCGCCAAACGTCCGATAATTTCCTCCAGCAGGGTGAGATCTGTCAGATGACCCCGACGTAACTGGCGCACAATAAATTGTAGGTAGGCGGACAAATTGAGCATATTGAACCGACGCATAGCAGTGGCAGAAAATAACGCCATGGATTTGAGCCAGTGGGCCAGGTTGGTCCTGTCGGGCTTGAGTCGTGGTTTCCGGGAATTGGAAATAGCGTCCAACATAGTAAATGTTAGTACATCGTACCCCAATGGAGTCAAATACCGCAACACCTCCACCAGGGTAAAAATCATATTGTCGTAAGACTGCACTTGGTCCAAGGCAATTGAAAAAACGAGAGTGGGGTTCGCGTGGACGTACTTGCAAAGCATGTGCCCCATTAACCGCACGTTGCTGGTACCCATCCGTCGCAGGGCTGAACGGGCCTCCTTGGCCACTTTGCTCTTCACCGGTCCCAACTCCGGGTATTTACTATAGGTGATATTTCTCCATTCGCCGTAAACTCCATAACGCTTGGTGTAAGGGTACAAGACCAATAGTGCCCATAAGTCGTTGGTCAAGCCTACATTATTGTATACGAGCGAAAACGCCGGAATAAAAAATTGGCGGATACACTGCATCCAATCCTCGGAACGCGGATGGGAAGACGTGGTGCCAGGGTTAGGCATGACTTGCACTACGCGGTACCTACCAATGCGACATAATTTGGTAAATAACACCGCATCTCGGGATAAACTCCGACCCAGAAATTTTAACCAGGGCCACACAAATGTCAAAAACGGATCCGCCAGGTTATTGTCACTACGAGCTAATGATAGCCCTGACAAATGAGTCGCTTCGGCCGATTGTTTGTCGTGAGCCTGATCCGGAGCTGTGTTGTCAGCGTACAACGGGATATGAGCTTTCCAGTCCCGATAAAAATATTGCCAACGGTGGTCCACTGAGGCCTGTTTGTAAGGGTCAGCCGTGTAGGCCATGGGTTTGGGGATAATACGCAGGTCTGATCCGGTATCTGAACCCTTTGGCAAAGAGTTTGTCGACTCCGACGGTGTGACCGTCAACTGACACTGCACACCCATAGCGTGGGCGTGGGCCAGACGAGGGTGAGTCCGTGCGGAGTGGATTTCTTGCCACAATGGGTCAATCATGACATGCAAACAACGGATAATACCGTCGGCCACCTCAGGGTGACAAGCGGGTAAGTGCGGGAAGCGTCGCAAAAAGATTAACGCCAGTGGTAGCTCCCCAATATTCAGGAGGGCGACCAATAGCCCGGCCTTTTGTTGTGATAACGGGTGTTTTTCCTGGGTACCTTCGGAAGTAGCGTTAGTCGCAGGCATCGTAGGTAGCTGGTGTCCTGTCTCCAACTCATCCAGCGAAGGCATACTGGCTAACAAGCTTAGACCGCTCTTTTCGGCCTGGTCGGCTAACCGTTCACAATATTGGTTATATTCTTCGGCTGCCTGTGAGTCATCGGGACTCAGATAGGGGTAGAGGTCCCCGAGATTGACAAAGCGATGACGCAGTAGCAAGGCCGCTATCATGTAGAGTGATCGTGGGGTTTCGAGGAGTTCGGTAACGGATTGGTACATCCTGAACTTAAAGCTGAGTAATTGGGCTAACCTCATACTTCCTTGGGCCAGAATCCCCGGGAGATCGGCCCGGTCCAAACGGAAAGGTTCTCTGGGAGACACGAGCGGGGAAACCGTCGAAGAGGGAGTTAAGAGTGACATTTGACGCAACAGCTCAAGGAAAAAGGGATATTGGGTTTCCACATGTGAAATAAACAGGTCCAATAGTAGATCAATCGTCCGGTTAAAGTCCAAAGAAAAATACCCCATGGTAGTTTGGATCTTATCCCACAACTCGGACGCCACCGTACGGAGAGTATCCTGGGGAGTATCTATGATGACATTTTCCATGGCGTGGGTAACAAACACAATCAGTTTGGAAAACCCTTCGCTTTCCTCGCGCATTAGATTGAACTTGAATTGTCGGTATAAACGGGTAGTATTGATCCGGATCGATTTTTTCGAAAACAAAGTGGCCGAAGGAATCACCTTGACGGCTTCCAATAGTTCGGGCTCCCATCGTTCTTTGAGTAAACTAATAGGAATCTTCTGACCCATATCACTCTCCCGGAACTGTCGGACCAAATCAAAAAATCGGTCAAAGCGAGACTGGAGTGGACTGAGGGCCGGAGCATATGGTTCCGGACGTGGCGAACCCGTGGCCAAGTGTAATCCTGGAGGTGTTGCTGGCAACGCATTAACCCCAGGCACCAGAATGGGATCGACCAGGGGGGTGGATGCCGGGGCATCCAGCGGTTTGGGAAACGGATACTCTTTTAGTTGGGCGTACACTAACCAGAATATATCCACAATGTCCTCTAACGAAAGTGATGGTGACACTAGAACAACAGCGGGTGGCTGGGATGGTGGGGCTACCCCATCCGCGGCAGTTTCTGCTCCAACTGGTAACACATTCCCTCCGGTACTGTTCACCCACCTGCGGATGACGGCAAGTGTATCGGTGGTCGATTTCGATTTATGTACACAACAATCGGCAATGACTTGGTACACGGTCCTGGTAGCATCCATAATAACGGCGCCTACCGTAGTAATAACTTTGTACTACACCTGTTCCTAGAACAAACAAAACTATGCGGACTGCACACTCACCCTAAAAAATACCAAAAAATTAACGAATAAAAAAGAGACGGGTTAATAAGAAGGTCGGATTAGCCTGACGAAAATTTCAATGCACATAAATCGAAAAAAAAAAACTAATTTAGCTATTGTAACAATTAGTGACGAAGTGAAGATCATAAACTAGAACTGGCACCATCCCAATATACACGATTAGACCAACGGGTAAATACCAAACCAACTTGACATACAGGGACGTAGGTACGTTTGTTTGTTTTCCCCCGGTAGCAGCAGCTGGACTGATTTTTAAGGTTGCTGGCACTGCTTAATCTTCCTCGTTGGCGTTGCACTTACAATACCTATTCACCTTTGTTTAGCAAAGAAAAGCATAAGGTGTAATCTTTAATAGTGTATGCATCGCGTTCATTGTAAGCGGAAAAGGCTTCACGTGCATTGTTCCCTTCTTTTGTGAGTATGGACTGGGGAAAAGGAAGACATCTCAAGCTAATAGTTTAGTAAACGAAGCCCAGAAGGTCATTCCCTGGTTTATATAGTTACTTTTTTTTGGGTATATAACGATTAGGAGCAAAGGGATGACAATTACTTGCGGACAATTTAACCAATAGGATTTCGTGAGACACCCACTAAACTCTGGCTGATTTTTCGTTATATCGTCGAAAATAACACCACTCATATGTGTCGTACATGCTATGATGAGCTCAAGTACCTCAACAATGGACTAGCCGAATACGGCTTCTTCCCCAGCATTATTTGTCAGTCACTCTGTATGTACAACCAACCGACCTTTTCTCCCTATGAAAAAAGAACCCTCACCGTCATGTGACTTGATAAAAAAAATAAGAAAAATATTTTATCACCCTTTTTTAAATTAACGCAAATTCTCTACGAAATAACGAATCTGGCATGGTTTCCATAGCGTTTGCTTGGTTGTCCATTCTCATTCGTTTACGTGTCCTTCAAGACTTCCCCACTAGTTTGTCTTTTCGGAATTTTCTGCAGTGCTATATGCAAAACTATCCCCCTTTTGTGCTCTCCTCCGGTATCATAAATCGAATCCCTTTTTTCCGTTTCTTATCGCCATGACCAAGCGTTCTCGGAAGAAAGAAACCAAAACGTCCAAGACGTCAGTGTCCCAGGACGTCGAAATGGAGTATCAGACCACTCCCCAACACGTCACAAATGACCCTGTGCCCAGTACTCATCTTTCCGAATCTTTAGACCTGAGTTCAGGTCCAGAAAGTGACTCAGACGAACCCTTGGACTTTGACACATTCGACAAAGACACCACGCTAGAAACCGACTCATCCCATACCAATGGGGTTATTGGTCAAATATTGACCCAATTGCGGCAGTTAAGCACCACCTTTGCCGATACGTTCAAGAACACACCCGGTTTACAGCGCCAAATTCGTGACGCCAACCACGTCCTGTTGGCGCTACACAATCTACCCCGGACTTCTCAACGTGGACACCTCGCTACACTATACCAAGATTTGCAGCCCCAGCTGCAGGCATTGGCGCAGTGGTTGAAATCCTCCGAGAATATACCCCAGGAAGTCGAGCAATCTGTCCAGACGTTTCAAGACCA
The DNA here is from genome assembly GCA_027478255.1 of Dispira simplex. Classification (NCBI taxonomy): domain Eukaryota; kingdom Fungi; phylum Kickxellomycota; class Dimargaritomycetes; order Dimargaritales; family Dimargaritaceae; genus Dispira; species Dispira simplex. The sequence goes on along the minus strand of JAOPJG010000884.1, from coordinate 6,502 downwards.
ATTGTCGACCAAGTTAGCAAAACTGACCCAAGAAGCGCGACTGGCATTACCGGCTTCTTTTACCCGGGATATGGTACACTCTAGCGAGGTGCAAAAGGACATGGATGATAGTGCCCGGAAACAGTTTCGGAACTATTACATGACCCAGCTTACCGAAGCCTTTGGCGAAGATTTGGACGAGCTACGCAAGGTAAGTCACTGCAGCTAATTTGGTGGTTACTGTCTACTAACTACTCTTTCCCTTAAATAGAAAATGCGCAAAGGATACCCCTTTTATAAGTTGTCGTCAAGGCAAGTATCATGTATGAATACTAATTTTATCATTCCGAATTTTTTATGTTGGTAATTCACGTCTCCCCTTTTTGCTTCCCTCGATTAGACGGAAGAGCTCACACAGGAAAGCCTTTCTATGCTCATTGAGAATTTAGAAGCAGGTATACTAGTGTTTGACGACAAAGACCTTTTAACGGCCACCCGATTAGAAGAGCAAAGGAGGGTAAATAAGAATACCACTGGTAAATAAGAAATTAGGAACAGCCCAGGACAAGTTCAACCTGACGTCTGTGGTTGACTAGTGTTTGATTGGCTTCTCTATCCGTTCTAGCCCCAGGTTGCCTATGTCATTGCCTTATGGGACACTAAGGCATTGACTACCAAAGTACCTTAAAAAGAATGTGGTTGAGCACAAATTTATCACGCTTAACATTCCAATGCATGATACTAAAATGATATCACTTCTACCTATTCCTTTGTGGGGAGCCTGGATAAAAAGTGAGAATAGGAAAGGTGACTGATCAATAGTGAATAAAATAATATTTGAAAGTACCAAACAATGACCAATTTAATACTAGTCGACCCTAATCTTGCCACTGGGTAAAGGCCGGGTGAGCATCCCAGTGCAGTAAATTTTGGTGTGTTAAACACTGCACAACCCACTCAGAGCTCACTAACGGAGGTGAAAGAGAGGTCGCACTGAAGGAATTGTCTTCATTCTCCGTAAACGTTGCACCATCCCTCAGGGTAGAGTCTACAGACTGTTGCCATTCCCCCCCTATGGTTAAACCCGCCACCTCAGATGGTAAACAGGTGACGTCGTTGTCCACCCCAGTCTTATAAACTGTTTGCAATCGGCTACGGGTGACACTGGCCAACCGACGCAAAAGTCGGGTAGGCGACTTTTCGCATAGTACCAGATCACACCATGTCAGTTCAGTGGCTTCCGTATCAGTAAGCACCTGTGTCACCCGTCGTGACTTGTGGGCTTCCATTTGACGTCGGGTCAACACCCAAGCCCCAGCTGCTTCCCCAATAACACGGGTCCAATTTTTACGAAACGCTACCGAGCCATCAATGTACACCCGTAAATTCTGAAACACTGGTCGCATAGGAGAAAGGATGTGAGTATGGTTCGGAGCCCCCGCGTGGGTGGCCAAAGTTCGGTAAGTAACGGGATATAACTCCCGTTGGGTGAATAACGACGAACCCGCGGGTAGCAAGTAGTCCTGTAACGCCACCGAATTCCCGGCGTCCACCGAGGCTTGCAGCCATCGGGCATCCACACAGGGTATACCCAGAGCCAACGCCAGCAAGTACTTGAGAGTACGACGTGGTACCACGCTAATCACTATGATTTTGGGAGCTATGTCATTCGGGAATTGACAGGGGTTGATATTTGCTCTGGAGGTCCAACCTTGATAGTCTGACACTTCAGAAGGCACCGGATACATGGTACGAACCAGTTGTACAAACTCGGTTTCACTGTCGATAAGTTGACCTCCATGGGTATGTACAAGCGATTCTACTTGTTCTCGGCCCAGCACGTCCCTCGGTGATACTCCTGGGGGATACGTCACGATAAACAAAAATGATGAAAAAATCGATGAGCGAGTTGCCGCCTGGGGGGCAAGGCGGGTCGATTTGGCAGCAGATTTCTTCTTACCTTTCGAGCGAGCTTTTCGGCCTTCGTTAACCATACATTGCTTGCAATGGGGGCAGACGGTAGGCAAACCGGATGATCTCTCTATTTTCGAAATGACAATCGCATCAGTCTCGTGTTCGGTGGTCGAACCAGGCGCGTTTTGCATGATATCAGACATATGTTTGTCAATGGAAATTGGCAAAGTTGCATCCGGACAAGATTCGTGCTCTATATTACGAATATTGCCGTCCATTGGATTATGATGTTCACTGGTGTCCTTGGAGTCAAGTTGACGAGAATTCACCGTGGGGGTAGAATTATCAACCTGTTTACTCGGTCGCAACGACGGGGTACCTTCCGGAGAAAGAATGGGAAGTTGCCTATGTACAGCATACCACAAACCGCACGGATTACACAAGGAACGTAGTCCTTGGGGACCCTTACGCCACTGTTTGGAATCGGTAGTGCCACAATGATGACAACGACGTACCCTGGGAGTGACCGGTGTTTGAGGAGGTACCATGGCACTGTGCACTCGTGTCTGGGTTTGCGTAACCATGGTGGACAGGCAGGGAACCCGAGTCGGACTGATTTCATGGTTGACGTCCCAGTCAGGGTAGGCTACCGGTGTGGTAAGTTTGACCTTGCGTCTTACCCGACTACGACGGGTGATGCATTCGCTCAACGTCTCTGAGGCATTGGTGGCAGGTGAATCCATCCGAATAGATCGAGCAGGAGGTGATTCGAGCGCTGCCTGGTTTTCCATGGTAGAAGTTCGTATAGGAGGAGATGTAGTGGATTCACCTTGCGGCGAAGCGTCGGTATTAAGGGTGATTGCCACAAATGATTTTGAGAGTGTTTCTACGGTAGTGGTAGGTAAATTTTCCGTGTCGTTCACCTGAGCAACGTTCCTTCGTAGGGGCGTGTCTTCCGTCGGATTATTATTATTCGACTTCTTCTCTATTCTGGTAACTCGGTTGGCCGTAGTATGAGTAACATTATCATTCACCTGTGTCACAGATGCAGTAATGGGTGATAGAACCGACGTCGTACTAGCCGTGTTCTGCTGGGATACCAGCGAGTTAAAGAGTTCCCGAGGAAGCGGCAACATTATAGATTCTTGAGTCTCGTCTGTCATAGTACCAAGTTCCACGGATTCTTCATTCACTACTGTATTATCCAACTCACAGTTGACACCTTGTGCCATCAATTGTTTGTGAGGTGCCTTATGTTGACCTGGTTCATCGTACATTACATTCAGGTCTCCTTGGAGTGGTTCGAAGGTAGGAGAAGTTAGTGGAGCCAATCCTGGATAATAATCTCCCAATCCATATACCGAATTTCGGCATGTGGACATAAGATCAGGTGAATCGGCTAGACAAGGCGACCCCGGACAGTTCATAGTACATGAGGCAGGGTGAGGTTTCATCGAGTTTAAAGGAGTAATCGATGGGGCCTGAAAAAGGGTAGGAATAGGCTGTACTTCACCATCGTCGTGGGGTGCGACTTGGGTTAGATCGTACACGGTATGGTAAAGGTCTAAGCTGTCGGGAAATGCCCTTGACCCGTATTGTTGACCATCTCCTTCTTGTTGAGCTTGGGGAACCTTTATTCCATGATGCAGCTGTCCCACCTCCGACTCATCGATTCGACGGTTGTGCTCCACACCCTGATCACTCGAGGACTTGGGGTTTGAAACTACGGGTGGTCCGTCGATCCCACTTTGTAAAGTAGGTAATTCGAGTTCGTCTCCGGCACCCCGCTGTGTTTCGGTGCAGTATAAATCACAGGAATATTCGTCACATGCACTTTTCTCGCTCCTTTCAAATTCCAACGAGCCTTCTATTTCCGTATATTGTGTTTCAGGAATGATTGTGTGAGACAACACCTGATAGGAATTATCCTTTGAAGATAACTTCAACTGTTGCATATTCGACACAGATGTACTTGGTGAGTGGGTACCAAAGCGAACCAGTCGGCGAACGGGCGTGCTCGGGTGGTCCGCATAGTTAGAAATATTGGCCAACTTTTTCAACGAACTCACCGGGGTTGCTAACCGACTGGCCTGAACCAACGCTGCGGCGGGTAGCGGAGTTTCTGGTACATCATCCCATGTCAAAGAACGTCCTTCGACAGGGTACTGTGTCTCGGGAATGACGGGAGAGTGAGTTTCACCTCGTTGTCGATCAAGTGCCCCTGTGCGCATTGATACGGCGGTGGGCTCTCGTTCGGGTTCATCATCCAATTCCAGTGCTACATCCGATAAACCGAGTGAATCCACCATGTCCTCCCAGTGGAAGGCGGCCGGTTCAGGTAGCTGGGTTTCCGGGATGACAACTTCACGCTCCTCCGGGTCTACTCTGTAAATTTCTCGCACTAGGGATTCACCTTCTTTATTGGTCAAGTCCGGCCGATAGCTATGCTTAATTTCGTCGGTGTTCGTCGGAGAAGGACCAACTTCGGTTGCTAGTGTAGGTGGGAGTGTAAACAATCCGTAATGCGTCGAATCCGTATGTGACCACTGGGTTGCCGATACATGAGTCGGGCTCAACGTACCTATCGATACCCTTCCTCCTTGCGGGGAATTCTCCTCACCCTCGGCAAATAACGAATGAGAGACAAGCTTACCTTGGACCACTGGAGTCTGCTCCAATTGCGTACTAGGAAGCGTATCTGTGACGAACCCCGCAGAGTTTGGTAGTACGGACCGTCGACTTACATTGTGTGCGGACAGCGGTGGCGAGTGGACGAGTTCGGGAGAGCCCATTACTGTCAATTACACCCGAATGTAAAATTTGTGATGTGCAAACGGTCAGAAGTTGACGGATGTTTTGTCAAAATAAATTGGAATACTAGCCTGAAAAATGAGAGAGAATGACCTCAATGCAAAAAAATAATAATACTTGTTTGGTTCTCCTGGCATTATCATGACCCGCATGAGGAGTAGCGTTTTTGGAATCCCATTAGTTGAACCACCATCCTGTCACCCTTGCAAGGTGATACTGCATCAGAGTGTGGTCATGGGGGACCGTAAATTCATCCGTAGCCTATACATGTGTTTACTTCAGCATTGCGGACCTCCATACATAATTATAATCACGTGACTCGAATTACCATTGGACTGCCAACGAATGAAGCTAGTGCCCGTGGTAAGGTAGGAAGTTGAGATTTCCTACACTACCTACGTTGGTGGAAATGATTAAGGAAGCCGTATTTAAAGAACAGCTTTTTTACTCGCTATGCATTACAAACAGGCTGGTATAATGCATATATAAACTTGCATTGGTACTTCCTGAGGGAGCCCATTAATGTGAACTCGCGGAGGCCACCATGGAGGAAAAGCATAGAGGTGCAGACTCTATCTCGTAACCAATGGAATTAGTTATAGGTTAGATTTAGTAGGGCTCTGGGCTGGAGAATACCAAATAGAGACTATAATAGATAACGTTAGCTAGAGGTGATAGGCAAAGATAGTAATCGCAGGGAAAGAACAGTGGTTCATGGTGTTACCCTGTTCGAGTTTCGGAGCGGGTGATGGCAGACAACGCCGTAATATAGGGGTTTAGTAGTGTGCCTTGAGGACAGAGTACTTTGATTTCACAATATTGTGCGTTACGGAGTTTAAGTACCTAGATCTGGTTGGGGACCAGGTTCCAAGGATGACGTTGCTGGAGATAGATGATACCGTGATTATGAAATGGTTGTTCTCTGAACTTGACAAGGTAGTTTGGTCTTGTGACCATTTCCCTCAGTACCTAGTAGAATTGACCAGCGAAGAAAGGAAAATTATGGTGTTAGCAGACCATGAATCAAATTATATTACTCGAACATTGAATGATAGTCCATTCCCACCTATTATAGTGCCGTCACCTCCCCTGTCATTCACCGAATGTCATAGCTATATTCGCTCCTTTTTTACATTTATTAAAAAAACCCTTATTTTAATATTAAAAGAGAGGACAGACGCTATGCGAAACAGCGCTCCTGCACTGAAGAGTCCAGACAGGTTTGGATGCCCATTCGAGAAGAAAGGGGAGAGGGCACTTGGAAGACTATCATCAGTGATCAGGAAATCCGAATAGGAGCCTAATATTAGTTCTGAATTTCAAAGGAAAAGGCACAACCGAATACTCCACCCTTGTTAGTTGGCAAACTGGGGAGTAGTGTGTTACCAGTATTTCGTGGCTCGACCAACGGTTCCGAGCCAAGGTTCATATAGCCTACATTGTCATCATCAGGATCTGGGACACTAGCTCCAGGCACTTGGTGCTCTTGCATCTTTATTATCATTAGAGTAACAAAATTCGTAATAGTAACTTAACAATAAAGCAGCTAGTACATGAAATGTCATAAAATCTTAATTAACTATAAGGGAGGCTGATAAAAACTGATAATGTAAAAGGGAACTACGTGATAGATGGATACCGTTGATCGCATAGCACGGTATCTTTTCTAATAAGAACAGGTGGATGAATAGTTACTGTTGGTCGCAGAGCGCAGTATCTTCACTGTTGGGAATTGGGTAAACTAATAGCCTTTAATAAACATTGGATTTAACTAATACTAATGTCATAAGACATATAA
>JAOPJG010000883.1:0-15494 GCA_027478255.1 Dispira simplex | reverse complement strand
CTGCTGTTGCCACAGGCAATGGTGTGCAGACTGGTTCTTGGGGAAAGATGCCACAGCTCCCAATGGTATCTTGCACAGACCAGCTCAGGACTGTGCCACCAGTGTGGATTATGACACAGTAGTATTCCCTGGCCAGAAAAACAATACTTGTGGGTCCCCAAAGTCAATGGTATCCCAAAAACTGAGATGTCCACCCACTCCAAATGTTTGGATGCAGCCTTGGGGAAGGTACAATGGCAGCAAAAAGGCATCAGCCAAGGACAAGGTGGCCAAGTATGGGGTCTGGAGAAACTGTATGATCCTGTAATAGGAGCCTGGTCACTGGTGTGAGATGTCATTTAACTAAGACTATGGAAAGCTATGAGTAGGTAGATAAACTTTAAAATAAACAAGCATGTTTTTTTATTCATTAGGGATTCAAGCTTCCCTGACCTAGACTCCTTATATAACACATGAACAATAACAAAATCATAACAAAAAACCATAGTGCATTTCAACATCGAAATGAAAACAATTTTCATGGATATAAATGGTCATCCATTGGCTCCATGTTGGGAGCACAAGACTAGGGGGGGGCCTTGTAGGGTGGTTGCACCATCATCTGGGATGTCCTGACTTGTGGCCATCAAATCAGCTTCACCTTGAGGGAGCTGGTCATCCTCATTGGAAGATGTAATCTCCAGCTCTCTTTCTATCATTGACCCAGCTTCATTTTGAGGAAGCTAGTCATCCTTATTGGGAGATGTAGTCTTCCACTCCTGTTCCACCATGAAGGCCTGTCCTTACCGTAAGGAATTTTACACCAACTTGGGTGATGACCAGGACAAAGTTCAGGCTGATTTGAAAAAATGGTTGGCCGCGTTGGAGCACATTGTAGCGATTATTAATGCCTTTTATAAAAAGGGGGACTATGGCAAGGGACTCTAAGTGGAATCAGTGGGTATAGATGCAGGAGAGGGAGTGCTCTAGGCATCTTAATTTTTTTCCCGGGTGGTTCCGTTATTCCCCTGATGACAATATTTTTTTAAAAGGGGCTTGTTTTTCTTATCTCGGTGGAAATGATCCGTGCAGGGACTTGTGGTTCTCTACCGCTTTTTTGCGGTTTTAGACTGGAACCTAGTGGTTCAAGATGTGCCTGCGATTATCGCCACTTCTCCATTGTCTTTAAGTACGTTGCATAAAGATTAAAATTACAATACCTGAAAAACTAAGGTTAGCGGAGTCATGAACAGAATAAGAACAAGACGGCTATATCTGAGCAGGTGGTATACTGAGACAGTGCACAGTTGAAATCACGAATATTACGTACTAAGTATAGCTGGATATGAGAGTGCCAATTGGAAAGTAAAGCTCTACCGACTGAGTCCTTGATGAGACCAGATGTAAAAGCACAAACGTCCATGGAGTTTAAAAGATGCAAGTTTACATTTTCCCTTCACAATAGCCCGTTGCCATCTATTCACACTAGTGCTGTCCTGCATTAAAAGGTTATATTCGAGTGCACTTCCCGCTTTATGGATATCAGCTTCATCTGAGGATCTCGAGTCTTCCTATGCTCTGCTAAATGGTACTAACCATGAGCCAGCAAAGCAGAAGTATCAGTATCCCACATTTCCTGTCAAAAAATTTCGCTTTCATTGATACGGGTCACTTTCCATACTGAAAAACAAGAATTCATATGTGCCCCCCCCCCAATAATAAACATCAAATTAGCAGCCATATTCCCACTTGCGGCAAGTAACCGAGTGCCCAACCACCTGTGAAACATAGCGCAATTATTACCATTTCATAAAGGTCACTTAATCCGAACGTAATATACTGCAGAAAGATGACCAAATTCGTCAAAGAATAAAGGGGTGCCCTACTACGGTCCCTTTACAGGTACCTGATTCTCGAGCACCAACGAATAATGGTAACTATTGTTCATTCCAACCGTTCACTATTGTATTGATCAGGGTCCCAGATAGGACTCGTGTTGGGCAAGCCACTGAGAGATAATGGGGACTCGATTTCCTTTCATTTCACCAGCGGGATTCCATGTTGTCAGGGGGACAGGTCAACCGTTGTGCACAGGTGCCCGGATTACAATTCGCCATCCATAGCAAGTAGGTAATTACGCAAGATATTTGTTTGGGACAGTGATGCCTATCTGCTGGCTATGTCATACCTTGTAATAGGTTGTATCTCCCAATAGCCCTTGGGATAATTCGATTATCAGTAAATATGTTTTGGTACCTCTTTCACCATCATATTGTACCTTGACATCACTGGCATGTTCACCACTGGTGAGTAGTCTGCACCAGGCCCAGTGCCATTTACGAATGCCATAATGTAATACATAGACAGGGGAATACGCTTGGGTACGTGGATAATCCTTTATGTCAAAGCCAATTACAGCGTCATTCTTATTATCAAAATCTGGAGGTGGGTTACTTTGAGGGTATGGACATGAATGACTCGGTCACGTCTCAGGTCTACAGGAAATCCTCAGTGGATTATTACCGAGAGCGAGCTTGTTTCATAGCATATAAAAAGGTACTCGATTTTGCTATCCATTTTGTACGCCAGCACCTCAATCAATGAAATTGTCCACTACTCCTTTAAAGCCTCATTCATCCCTCCCTTTTTAATAACTATATTCCTTTACTTTTTTTACTTGCTGTGCAGACATCAAAAGTCCACCATATTCTTAGACATACTCCTATTTCCCTTGCACCGCTCTCCCTTCCACCATGCGTTGTCTTGCACTTGTATCATTTCTTGCTATGTCGACAACTACCCATTCAGGGGTACTCGGAAACCCGGTCAGTTACCAAGCAGTCGATGTGGCTAACCCTGACCTCTATCGTCGTGGAATGGAAAAAGTTATGGTACACTTAGTTTCTAGCCAGTTCCTTGAGGCTTATGGTAGTAATGATAAGGTGAGTCTGCCTATGTGTGGCAAGGATGGGGTAACGGACGGTCCCCAGGTAACGTGGAAGTTGTTGAATAAGCTCAGAGATGCCCAAGGGGGACGTATCGACAAGGGGCAATGGGTTCAGCAGGTTACCAGACCAAGTGGCCCCCACCTCCCGAACGGCTGTTACAAGTATACTGATGGTCCACGAACTATCAAGGGCGCAGCGCTTAAGGCGTTCACTAGTATCATCACCGACCGCTACAAGAAAGGAACCAAGTTGTTTATCCCTGTCCTGAATAATTTGAAGGTGGATAATGACGTCCTGCATAATGGTTGCGTTCAAGTGGTGGATGACAGTATAGGGGGAGGTGCTCTACGCCTGTATATATTCGGACCTGGGCGTCAGGAATTATTCCCTGGCGACGTGAAGGGAAGGGAGACTCATGTGGAGGTATCGAACTGTACGATAATCAACTACGCCTTGAAAACATACTAAGCGAAATATCATGTGGTTATCTGCTCCCGCTGGCCAGGAGCGTCTGCCTTTCCACCGTACTGTTTCTGCCAAGAATGGGAGTTCTACGCTTTTATTATCATTCCCTGACCCAGGCGAGAGTCTTGGGTTACCTGTGATGTGACTTCTTTTGTGTGTACTGTTGTGACTTTGTTTTTTAATTATGCGAGTTTACTTTTTATATTTCCAGAACTATATGTTTTTTATCTATAATTACCAGTCTTTAGCGTAGTTATATGCTCACATACCCCGCTACCCGGTTCTATCGCCTGCTTACGTCAGGGTCTTACTGCTTAGTTGTATAGTTATTTACCTACTTCACGAATATAGCGCTCAATAAATTGAATTTAAGGAAAAATAAAAAAAAACTAAAAACAACATGTCGAGCTACGTTATTGTATACCTCACCAGTTACGATTTATCATACTATCCAATCACTCACAATGCTATGGGTATAAAAAATTGCCAACAACAGATATAATCATTCACGCTAGGCCAGGTAACGGTATAGGGAAGAGTCATCTGGGTCCCGTTCGATAAAGTCCTTGTCGATTAAAATATCGATTCGTTTCTTCAGATCCGCCGCGGTGATGGGGAACTGTAACGTTTGGAAGAGGGTGTTTAGTAACTGGGTATGGGTAAGTGACTTTTGGGACTTCATAATTCGTACAGTGGCTGCGTCCACCTGGTACTGGCGGTCCTGGATGACTTTTTCCGTGGTCACTTTGGTCTCTTCGGGACTATCCTTGAGCTGTACCGCGTTGACTCGGATACGAAACAAGGACGAGGTAAATTCGAGGTTAAACCTGAACGTGTCGGTGGCGGGAACCACGTTCTTAGTCGGCGGTTCTTTGACCAATATCGGAATTTTGCCGCAGGCCAGGGATTGCAAGGTGCGGATAAGTTCGTCGTCATCATGGATTTCCGTGGCGTTCTGGATATCGCGGTAGGTGTACGAGTCGTTACTTGTGAAAACCAGTAATATTAATGCTTGGTAACCCGACATCATTAGTTCCTTCATCCCCAGCGGAAAATGGACACGGACCACGCAGGTAGCCAAAGTGTCCTGCCAGCGCATACGACGTCCTTGATTTTTGGTCAGATAAAACTTTTCAAACTGATTCTGGTAATAGATGACCGCCTTGGGCAGGACCACATTTTCCTTGCGTTCGTAAGTGGGCCAGTAGCTTTCGGTGAGTATCTTGGCGTGGAAACGCAGTTCGTGTTCCGCAACTGTCGCGTCGCTCTCCGCCGCAAGACGTTTACCACGCTGTTTACCCGCGCGGAACGGTGTAGGGTCAAATTCCGCCTGGAGATCCTTGGACACTTCGATATCGCGGAACATGCCTTCCAGTCGGTGGGTAAAGTCCGCCCCGCACTCCTGTTTAAGTTTTACCAGCATTGTCCGTTCAGCGTCCAGGGATACGCTCTTGTTATGAAGTAGTCGACGAGCTAAGTCCCGCTTGTAAAAAGTTTCAAACACGTCCTTTTCGTGGAGGTAACGGAAGAGGGTAAGTACTTGATTCATGGTTTGTTCCAGGTGTTCCTCGGTTATATTCTTCCCGGCGGAACGCAAGACGTGATCGATATAGCGCGCCAGCAGTTGGGAGGGTTTCGCCGGACGAGCGTTCATAAGGTGTTCGAAACTGGACCGGAAGGTTTCCAAAAATTGCTCATCGCCACGGAAACATTGGGCCATGACTCTGTCCTGTTGCTGTTTGAGCTGGATAAGTCGTTCCACCATAGTGTCATCTTGGTCCATAGCGCACACGATAGCCCGTCCGGTGTTTTCAATGTATTTTCCCACCGCCGCCCGAAGTTGGGTCAAGTGGTGAACACGGGCCAACAGCCGGTAGAACCGTTCCAGGTGTTCCATCTGACAATTCCGTAACAGCACCTCCAATCCCTGTTGTAAAATTTGGTCGACGTGGGATTCCAACAGTTCCTTGGACACGGTGTTCATCAAAGCTTTGATCGTGTCCTTGTGAAGGAATTGTGTGGCCATTGTTTTCTCCTGTTCCAGACGGCTTTCCACGTGGACGAGGTACTCCGCTACGTGTTGGGCGCGAGTGGTCTCCTCCAACTGATCAAGGTTGGTTAGATAGTGTTGGCTTTCCGCCCGGTAATAGGACTCGGTGCTCTCCAATAAGGAGAATTCTAACCCTGAAGGGTAGATCAGCAGGTCGACGTACATGCGGACGAGGTCCTGCAACGTAGACATATCAATGGACTGGCCGTTCCGCCTTTCCTCAAAGGTGGCCAACAACTGACGTAATACCGTATTGCGTACCTTGGCATGGGCCAGCCACTGCTGTCGAAACAAATCCAGGGCCAGTTCCCAAAGATTCGGTAGCTCTGCGTTTTTAATCACATAGGTGCGGTCCAGATACAGGAAAATACCGCGGATTAACTGGGTCTGACGTACGTATTCCTTCCAGAGAGTATCCACGCGAGTGAGCACAGTAGAGTCTTCCGGGAGGTCGGCCTCCAGTTGGTCGAAAAGGTAAGAAACGTGAGCGGTCAGTACTCCTTGCAGCGCGTCGTAAAGCACAGCATCTCGTTGGTACTGACACAGATTCTCGCAGGCGTGGTAAAGTTCTTCCAAACTATCCTCAAGGTGTAGTTGCTTTTGTATGGTACGAACTGCATTGAGCAAGCGGTCCAGTGTGTTGTCCAGGTAATTATCTGGCAGTTGTGGTGGCGTTTGAAACCCCCGAAAGGTCAGCTGAAGCGGCTGGGAATCGGTAGGTTGGGTTATGGGATGCATTGCAGGTCTGACCAACGGTTGAGTCATCTGCTACTCCAGCAAAGAACGCAAACTTTTGTCAATAGAAATAATCGGTTACGACCAATGTACTGGCGAAAATACCTTGGAAGAAATGTAAAAGTTTTGTTGAATCACACCATAGAGTGTTTATGAAAACATAAATAGAAATAAAATAGAGTTGCCGAAACGGATGGGTGAGTGGTTGGAGCTGTAATTTAACCAGTATCGGCCTATACATGGTGCTAAATCCTCCCACAAACTTTGGAAAGGTTGCCCACGCGATATTAAAAAAAAAAACGTACCACAGAAGGTGCAGGATTGATCCCACACTCTGGTTCATAATGTTGATGTGAGCTGTTTACGGTTCCTCCAAAGAGTAAATGTCTCCATCACTCACACAAGTACTTGTGCTTGGGTCATCAATGGCACTTCCACAAGGTCCACTAATTTTTTTCGCAGTTTGTTCGAGACTTGTAGCTGGGTGTTTTTCGTGATTTATACTCCAAAGCCCAAATAGCCTAAACTCCACTGTTTAGGTTACCTTTTAGCAACTGCCTCTGCAAACACTGTTCGCCTTGTTGTGGATTTTTTTTTCTTGTTATTCGTTTCGAGCTAAAGCTAATCAATTTTTGCCAGAGAATAGAAGCAGATAGCACCTTTGGCTGGCATTCCAGCGGGGTTTGGTTCTCTGTCTTACTTTTTTTTTTAATACCTACTTAACCAGTTCGACGGTTATTTATCCAATTATTACTTCCATTTTTGTAATCCAAGTCATTAACGTATTCAGTGGATTTGAAGCCCGCGAACAGACATCACCTTTCCTTTTATTTTCTCTCAAGTCCTAGTATAACGTTACGGTCAAATCTGGGGTCACGTTTAGGATATCATAGCCATGGACAATAACGTGTGGTACAACTGGGAACCAAACACCTTTCGCGACCTGTTGGGATTGGTCACTTCTGCGATTACTCTACCCAAGGATACCGTCGACGATCAAGCTAACCCACAAGCCCGTCGACTACAGGCTGAATTGGCCAAGTATCAGGAGGCTCTGCTGCGCTCTCCTCAACCTCCGGGTCCCAATGACCAACATCGTACTAGATTACGGGACCAGAAAATCGCTAAAATCAATGGCGTGTCTCACCAACTCAGCGATGAATCCGCCCAGGAAGCGCTGCGGTTATCGGATTTCTTGAAATTGGACGAGTATGTCGCGGCCGCTTTGGTTCATTATGGGGTGGAACATACGGCCAGATTTGAACGACCCGCTCCACAAACCGGTGCATTGTTGTTTTATTCGGAAATCCTCTGTCGTTATTTGACGGTGGAGTCTATCGTGAAAGCCTCGATGGATCCAGATGTGACATCTCCCATACGGCAAGTGTGTGAGTGGTTCGTGGCTGATTTCTTTGAAAAAACCGACGCGACTGCGGCTTCACCGCTTCTGACGGACTGGCTAAACGCACTACAAACTTACAAAACTTTGATCGCCGCGTTTAAAAAACGTAAAACCCAAGCGAGGTCATTACCGTCACAAGTCACTACGATGATAGGCCAATCAACTAATACTGCCACTGTAGAAACGGAGTTGCCTTACGGGGAAGCTCTAGTCGACGAAATTACCGAACGTCTGGCTCAGGTCCGGGTAGTACTAGCCAATACTTTGTATTTGACTTGCTACACACTCACTGTCAGTCCGCCCGACTTGATCGAGCTTTTGCGTCACCTACAGAAACAGATTGATCTGCACGATCCGGCCACGGTGTATTTTTTGATGGCCGGGTTGGCAGCCTTTGATTTGGATTCGGCGGCCAGCCTGCATCCCGCCCAAGCCGATGCGGCTGCTCTGTTTACCTCTGCCTCGCACAATGCGGCACTAACCCAGGTGAATGAATTATTAACGCAGGGCAATGGATGGAACAAGTGCCAAGCCATTCGGGGACTGTTACTTTTACAGTGGTGTCAGTTTCTGTTGCTTATTCTACACCGTTACCCGGCCTTTGAAGCGCAGCTAGGTTTCCGGGAAGATCGTATCGAGCAGGCCGTGGAAGCGGCCATCCAATTGCGTATTTTCCATTTCACCAACACTTACTGTCTGGCCTTTAAATGTATTGATCCGCACGAGTACGATGTGTTGACTGGGGCTCATCATCCGGATCCCGTGTACCCGATGACCACTCGAGTGTTGGACGAGGATTTCCAGTGGCATATCGTGAATCAGTTGTCCAGTACAGTTACCGGGCTGATTGCCAACATGTCCAGTATACTTCGGCGTATGCGGTACCGCGAGGAAGACAGTTATCTCCATCAACACCAGCAGATGACGACCGTGGGCCAACTCGGCAGTTTGGAACCAAGCCGTACTTCCCCCAATCCTCAGCACCATATTCAGGACCTCTTCACTTTGGTAGCCACGCTGTATACCGACAGCCCGGATATGGGCCTACGGTTCTGGGTTGCTCTGTCCCCAACCCACTTGCCTCTCACCTCGGAGCCCCTCGACGCTAACATGAAATCGGAATTAGCCACCCGGGCGGATTCCACTGATGAACGCTTGCACATCTTTCTCAAGTGGGCCGCCGACTGTCGCATCCCGGAGATGGTCCATGCGTACTACAACATGCTGGGTTCGCTAGCCCTCGGTGCTCGGTGCGCTCAATACGCCTATATCTTCCTGGGTGCAGGACAGGCCATTCCCACGTCCGGCGTCGAACGGATTCCCCCACGTACCCCGCGCAACATGTGTTCATGGGCCGCGCTGTTCTCCGCTCTCCAGTTTTACGCCCAGAGTTTACGACAGGCCGTGGTCAACGAAACTGGTCCAGGCGGTGTGCTACCTAATTTAGCGTTAACGTCAGCATCCAGTGCTGTAGAAATTCCCCCCGAGGAAGTGGCGCTGATCGAGTCCTTTTTACGTTTGTTACGTAATGTGGTAGCGTCGTCCATTCCAGCACGGGTGGCACTTTTTGAAAACTCTCAGTATCAGGTGCTCCATACGCTTTTCGATTTACTTGGTTGTCGGGTTCCCATCACCCTCAAGGCCGCTATTTTACGCACGATTGCCGCGTTTTGTCAAACTCCCCTGACGGAACAAGTCTCCGCATCCGATAATACCACTTTGGTGACGGTGGAGCTCACGCGTCAGGTATGGCATTATTTGGAGATGTCGCAAACGGTGATTACCACTCATAACATAGCGGCCCTCCAACGGTATTACCAACAGCAAACGTTTGCCAACCCGTCCACCGGTTCAGGGCGGGGCACCATCCAACCACCTACTCCCCTTGCGGGACTATCCTTGATTCGGCATCCTTCCCAGCCCGGCGGTCTACTCTATGAATTGGAAGAAGTGGAATCCGTCAAGGAAATATACCCTGAAACGATCGCCTTTATCCATCTTCTTCTGGCATTGATTCATCCTCCCTCGGAACTCGCTAACCGTGTGCCGTCCACTTTGTCCACTAGTCACCCCGCGGCTTCTCCGTCCGTCCCAGTGGAACTGGGTGGGGCGTACCGACTACCGGGTATTTGTCCGTATACCGTCGTGGTGTTGGATCAGGTGTTACTCAAGGCCGAACTGCGTGGTTACCGATTTGCCGAAGAACGGTGGCAGGTCCTGTTGGGCTGTTTGCAGTTGGTGGAACGTTGTTTGCTCACTTTTGACCTCACAGAGTTCTTGCTGGATGCCACCATTAGTGCCCACTTGAAGCACGGGGGTCTCGATGTTGCCCAAATGCACCAATCGTTGAGTGGCAGTACGAGTAATTCGGGTAAATTACCTCCAGGGTTGCAACGCACTTTGCGTTCCTTGGTGCTCCACCCAGGTTTTGACGTGATGCTACGATTGCTGTCAGGTTCCAAATTGCTCGAGGAATTACTAGCATTGATGCACACCAATTCGGTCGATGTGCTCAACGCGCAAACCGACGGAACTCTGGACGATCCTTTCATCA
The DNA here is from genome assembly GCA_027478255.1 of Dispira simplex. NCBI lineage: Eukaryota > Fungi > Kickxellomycota > Dimargaritomycetes > Dimargaritales > Dimargaritaceae > Dispira > Dispira simplex. The sequence goes on along the minus strand of JAOPJG010000883.1, from coordinate 5,361 downwards.
CAGCGGGATCCGAGGACGCCCCCAAGGGCAACATGGTGATACGTAGTGTGCTGCAGGTGCTCCGTATTCTAAAACGCACCATCCAGCTCCAAAATGCATTCCTCAACCAACTGTACCCTATGCTCTGCGAACCGTGGGTTCAAAACCAGCTTCAGTTACCAGGACTTACGTTACCGCATAACTTGGTACCCTTGGACCAGTTGATGTTGTACCGCCACCAGGCCGTGGTGGATATCGCTCTCTATATTAACTGCCGTACCAGTGATGCGGTGTGTTTGTTAGCAGTGGAATGTTTGGCGGAACTGTCGGCCTCCACGGTGTTTTGCGGCAGCGGCCAGTTTGGCGGGGAAAACATTACAATTTACAGTGCAAATACCCAAGGCAACACTGGGAATCCAAACCGTTTGGTTACCCTGTTGGATGGCCACGAAGAATCTCTGCGTATTCTCTACGGATTTCTGGAACGCCTGGAATGTGAAGAACCGGAATCTCCTTCCGAGTCAACCCACAAGGAGGATCCCACTTTCGGGGCAACCCCCGTGGCAAACGGTAACATCATTCGTTTGGCGATCGTCGATCTGCTGTTAGAAAATTTATCCCCCGAGCGGGGTTGTCCTTCAGTGGCCCATTGGTTGCTAGGTTTCAACGTGGCTTCTGCGTCGTCGGTAAAGGCGACAGAATTCGAAGACTCCCGGGCCGTCACCGACCTTGTGTGGGGGTCCGGTGGATTTAACCACCGCGCTGGTAATCAGGTTAAAATGTCTTGTTTCCACGTGATTCTAAATTCCCTCCGACAGGGGATTGATACGGACCACATCGAGGGGGGCACCTTAATGGATAAGTCCTACGGGGAACCCGAGGACAGTCTCGCCGTGCTCCACCCGGCTTACGCGGCCCGGTGCTACCAGTTGATGTACCGTTTGTGTGTCAATTCTACGACGGGACCACCCGTCATTAAATACCTGCGGGAATCAGAACAGTTTTACCCACGTCAGTTACAACTATTTTCCCACAGCGTCACCCACTTTATCCAACCACTACCGCCGATGGACCCTGAGGCTGCGGAATCCCTAGGAGATTACCAGGGATGGCGTACTGTGACAGATGTGACCACCTTATTTCACCAACGGGCGTGGTTACTCCGTGGTACCGCTCTAGAATTACAATTATTGGCCTCGACACAGGAACGCAGTAAATGTCTAACCCTGCTTGGTGCACTTTTTAATCCTTTGGGATCACTGGGTTTCCAAGAATCCCTCCAGGTGGAATCTCTACCGGCTGTGGATGCCTTTTGGGCCCGAACGGTCGCTTCGACCACCGCTAGCCATAATTTTGCCCAGCACGATGCCCGAGCTTCACCCATGATTTGGTGGGTGTTGGAAATGTACGGACAATGGTCTTTGGTGTCGTCATTGTTTGCCACCCTTTTCACAAACTTGGAAACCAGTACCACCTCTCAGCCGTCGTTTGCTACCGGTCCCGGCGGAGTAATTCCCGATTATTTTGCCGACGTGGACCTGCGGGCGTTTTATCGTACTGACAAGGAAGGTTGCCCTGTGTACGATCTTCCCGCAGTGCACCTCTACCTACAAGCTGAACTCGCCCGTTACGAACAACAGGGACGTATTACCACCGCTGGCCACCATGCTCACGCCCAACGTAGTCTGCGTCGCATTCTCCAAACGTTGTTTGTCAAATCCGAGCAATTAAAAGTGGCTTACGCTTATCTCCATTTCCACCAGGCGTGGCAACGAGTAGTTGAAGTGGCTCTCACCACTGCTTTTGCCTACCTCTGTGAATTCCAAAGGGACCATTCTACGACCACTGCGGAAGGCACCTTGTTGAATTTGAACGACAGGAGTTCACCTGACCCTACTTCCGATACCTACAATACGGCCCACCAACCGTGCGAAACCCTGCTTTTACAATTGTTGGACGTGGTTCTTACCCGTTATGCATTTATCGTCTCTGCTGACGAACACGCTGCTTCTCCAGTGTTGGAAAGTTTGGGGTCACTGATGACGGTATTGACTAGTAAATTAGGTGATGGCTTACACCGTCGTTTGGCGGCGTTGTCCTCCACTACCTGGCAGGACGTCAAGGCCCTTTTGGAGAGTACCCCGGGTTCGTCCTTCGCTACTACATCCGATGTCGGTGGATGTGCTACCCCCTTTGGTTCGGCTGCAATTAACGCCCTGACGAGCCCCGCGGTGCTCAGTTTGGAATCGCGGTTTCCGGTGGAATGGATTGTGGCCCTATGGGATCGTTTGGTACCCTGTAGCTTAGAAACCAGTGCCTCGGTGGTATTGCGGGGCAATATGCACACGGCCTTATTGTGCATGTTGGGTTATATCTATACCATTGTGGATAAAAACCAGAGCCATATGGCGCGTCTTCGTCAGTATGGCGAACGCCATGGTCAAGTCCTGCAGGTATCCCAATCTAGCGAGAGTCGGTTGAAGAGCGCCACGTTTACTGTACTGCAGACTCACGGTGAGCGTTTGCTGACGGAATTATGTCGCGATGCCACCGATGCACCCGACGTGTGGCGTCCGGTTACTTTTGGGCTGCTGGAGCGACTTGTAAGGTGTTTCACGCAAAGTAACGGATCCAACAAAATGGTCCAAGTATTAGCCCAACGTGCTCATTTGCGACACCAAGTAACGGTCATCAAACGGGACGAGTTGGGATTGGCTCAGACGTTGCAGTCGGAACCAGTGACGCTCAACCCTTTGTTTGTACACGAACAAAGAATGATGTTCTTGCTACGTATTTGTCAAACCCGGGAAGGGGTGGATTGCCTCTACGATGCCGGACTCCTGGACACGCTGGATGACTGTGAAATTTTGGAACTTCGTCCCGATGGGGAAGAAGCTCGATTCCCCCTGAATGAGCAACAACTGTCCACGCACAGTCGGTACCACCAGATCCTCCTGCCTACGCTACGTTTACTTTTAGCTATGGTTAGTAAACCTGGTCGCGACCAATCCGTGATTACCGGTAAAGTGGTAAATTTCCTATGTCACCACCGTCGTGCCTTTGAATTCCTACTTTCGGACGATGTGTCCGGTGTGAACGTTACGGTGTTGCAGGAGATGAAACTCTTCACGTCCTTGTTACTCGTTCTGGCCAAGGCCCGACCGCCCAGGATCGGTTATCCGGCGGGGGTGTCCATTAATAATCTCTTTAGTTTCGACACACCGGTATTTGCGCTACTGACACGTTACAAGGACCCCACTGTGTGGAAAAACAGGCTGGTGGCCGTATCGGAGAAGGATCAAAAGGATGCGCAAACCACCGCGACCAACTTGGAAGAAAAATATACCCAATTGGAAATGCGAGCGTGGGATGACATTGTGCAGATGCTATGCAATGTCCTAGATCTGAGTTTACTGACAAGTGAGACTCCCGACGGGGGTAAATTGCCCGACCAGCGAAGTTTGGCTTACCTGGTCGACTCCACTGCAGTGTTCCGGCCGCGTTTCACCTGGGTACTGGCTTTTTCAACCGGTGATGAGACCAATGTTAGTTTTGGGCAACGTTACCCTTCGCTGGGTTCGTTGGCGGTGGCCCTGGCGCACGCATTGAAAGATTCGCAAATGTTACTCCGTGAGCGGCAACGTCTGAATAATTTCCTTCAAGATCCTACCTTGTTGACCAAGCAAGACGTCAGTAAACTGCTGCTGTCGTCCGAACTAGATGACGAAGGTTGGGTAGATATTACCCAATTCCAGCGTCAGCTCGTGGCCCATAATGTCATCAGCGACCGTTTACAGGTTAATCAGAGGCGTACATTACGCACGTTGCACTCTACCGGTTTGGCTCTGTACTTGATGTGGCGCCATCTGAATTATTATTTAGAACCAAGTGATTCTACGTTGGGCTTGGTCGACCCTACTACCGAACTAGCTACCCTGACTCAGGAACAACAAGTGTCCACTCGAGATGCCTTGGCCCAATTAACTCGTCCACCGTCCGACCAACAACATGGTTTGAAAATGGAAGCCCTCACTCTGCTTCAACCCGTCTTGGTGCAACTCGACCAACTGGACACCCTAAACGAACCTATCAGCCAGGTTGGAGCACATTACCAGTTGATGTTTATCCAATGGGTCTTGCGAAAGATGAAAGATCTCTTGTATGATGAGTCCCTGGTGTCGTAATTTACCGTGTGATGTGGTAAGATTCTGGCATTGATCCGGCTTTTTTTTGACTTTGTTGTTATCCGTTATTGAAAAAAATGTTTTTCTTTGCATTTGTTTTTCTAACTCTGTTGAGAATTACATGCCAACACCCATGTGTTTAGAAATATTTGAATATAAAATAAACAATTCGCTCAGTTCTAATATTCTGCAATGAATCGTTGACAGCACTTGCATTTAACGGTAAATTTTACCAATGGTCTTTACTACGGCCATCAGCCCTTAAAAGTTGATAACAAAAAAAAATCCCATAGATTTTCCCGCGATTTTGTCCATACCCTATTTTTTTTGACTATGTGTAGACGATTAACGACTCCACCATTTATTCCTTTTCCGTTAACCGTAATATAGCCTGAAACGTGCCCAAAGCTCGGTTTCCCTCCTTTCCTCTTTATATCCGCATAGCAAGGTAAGGATTTTGTTCGCTTTCAATGTATTCAATTCTAACCCGTAGCCATCAACACTTCCGTTCTACCCCTTCTCCATCGCGGTATGGCTACGTACCGCCCCATTCCTAGCCCATCCTATCGGTATCCATCCATCCGTTTCACCTACAAGTCCCCGATCTCCTGATACCGAACATCAAGTGTCTCGTTGCAATACCTGCTCTATCTTTGAACAATGAATCTCCCAAAATATAGCGTTTCAAAGTTGTAATGTCTTATTGGGCTGATAAATAGTTGGACCGATGGATGGATGGATTGATAGATATTATATACCATGACGAGCATCATCATACTTATACTTTTTAGACAAGGATACTCGTCATCGGGGGAAGGGCTGGTTTATGAAAAGTAGACCTACTGTCGGCTCGTAAGGCTTGGGTTTTCCGTCGTCGCGTCCAGTTCTCCGATGGCATTTTATTTTAAATCTGGGTCCATTGGCATGTCGTACGGAAGAATTTGATCAAATTACAAGATAGTACAGAAGAAGCATTTCCTCTGGACTTTCCTCACACTTTTCATTCATGTCACCCTGTGCTAATCCCTCTATGGTTTGTCATCATTTTTTTAAAAAAAAATGTGCCTTGTTGAATCGTTTTCCACGACACTGTCTCTTTACTAATCCACAGGCTTTATTCAATCTATATATAGACCTCACCATGCAGGCTGTACAAACTTTTGGACGCAAGAAGACCGCCACCGCCGTGGCCACTTGC
>JAOPJG010000882.1:0-15497 GCA_027478255.1 Dispira simplex | reverse complement strand
GAAGGCCATCCGGAAGCTGGAATTCCAAAGACCGCTAGTGAAAAAGTGCCACGGTCACGCCTGGCCCTTCGGCTGACCAAATGTTCAACGCCGTCTGATTGGGACCATGCTTCTAACAACAGAACAATGGAGAGAAAAATTCTCTCCGAGATTCCCCTAGCGGTAGGAGATCGGTCTGGAGGTCGAATTCATACCTTTGATCATATCCAAGGGCAAAAGGGATTTTTCGTCGGGGGTAACAGTCCCGTGTGGGTCATGGTGTCTGCTGCGTCCGCTTACCCATTCGTACACCCTATGCGTTACTGGCAGGCCAATTCGATCGACATTGATACGACTTCGACTGCCGACCCTACCGATTTACCCACGTCGGAAGAACTTTCCGATTTGTCTACTCCGAAGCAAACCATGCTCCGTGCCGTAATTGGGTTCACTCCACTCAGTATCCGCGACAGTGCCCACGGTTTCGCATTTATCGACCAGGACCATCGTTTGCACATTGCCCAGCTGCCGGCCCTGCCCAATTACCACTTTGCCTGGCCTCTGCTGCGGATTCCGTTTGGTCGTGCGGTGCACCAGGTGGTGTATCACCCGGTAATGCGTAGCTATTGTGTCGTTACGTCCGTATCAGAAACTTTCAGAATGACGTCGGATGATATAGATTCCGACCCCGAAGCAGAAGCGGTTAACATTCGCAAGGAGTTGCCTCCCGAAATCTTGATGAATATTGCCAAGTCTAACGCTACTGAAGATCCCTCGCAACCAGAAGATCCAACCCCAAGGGTTGAACCAACCGTACCCCGGTTTGCCCTGGAGGTGGTCTCCCCTGTTACCTGGGAAGTGGTGGATCGGTTTGACTTTCCGATCAACGAACACGTCTCGGCACTCAAGTGCGTCAGCCTACGGAGTAAAGAGACGGTCACGGGTCGAAAGTTCAAACTGGCAGTAGGTACCACGCGACTGTTGGGCGAGGACAAGGCCGTGAAAGGTTCATTGTACCTCTTTGAAATCATCGAGGTGGTTCCTGAACCGGGCAAACCGGAAACTTTCCGTAAGTTGAAGCAGGTATACCACGATACTGTCAAAGGGGCTGTTTCCACGGTCTGTGGGGTCAATGGGTTCCTCTTGCTGACCAACGGACCCAAGACGTACATCCATAACCACAATGACGGGGAGGACAATGTTATTGCCTTTTTAGACATGGCCATGTACGTGACCTGTTCGGCCTCGCTGAAAAATTTTATTCTGCTGGGCGATGTGACCAAGGGTGCCACGTTTGCCGGGTTTCAAGATGACCCGGCTAAACTGATAGAATTGGGTAAAGACTACCAGCCCATGTCGGTTTCCTGCGGTGAATTCATCGTAGACGACCGTTCCACTTATATGGTGGTAGCGGACGACGAGTGCAATCTACACTTGTTGAGCTTTTCCCCCGGACATATCCACTCCTTTTCCGGTCGAAAACTATTGCGACGTGCCGATTTCCACGTGGGCAGTCAGGTTCTCTGCTTACAGCGGCTCCCCGCCCGAACGGTCCTTTTGCGTAATAACTCGTCGAGTGTTCCCACGACACGCACCAATCCATTACCCCCACCACAGTCTACCCAGAAACAGTTGTGTGTAGGTGTTACGGATAATGGCATGCTCTTTGCCGTGTCTTCGGTACCCGAGATTGCCTTTAAGCGACTGCAGCGTTTGTACTTACAATTGGTTAATACTGTACCCCATGTGGCTGGACTGAACCCTCGAGCGTATCGACTGCTGCCAGCTAACCAACGTCTTGATCGGAATCCGGCCAAGGGCGTGTTAGACGCCACCCTTATCCGGAACTACTTGGATCAGTTGCCCCTCGCTCGGCGACGTGAACTCATCCACCAAATAGGAACCACGCTGGAGCGTGTAATAATGGACCTGGGTACACTCAGCAGTGAGATTGATTATTTTTAAACCTTTATTTATGGCGATGGTGTACATTGCTTGAATTATTAAATAGCACACCTAGCTTTTATCATATGGGAACCGTTTTAAACGGAAATTACTTATTGGGGGGGGGGTCAATTGTGGGGATTCACCATTTTCCGAGCATTATGTCACGACTCTCACTTTCCGCATCACAACGGAGAAAATTCATTTTTTGGTCAACCAGGAGTAGATTTCGTTATCCCTGAATTCAGTCAAGTCAGGCAAAAAAAAAAGAACGATGACCGTAATTCTTACAAAACCTACGTGTTCTTGCTTAGCTCGTCGGTATAAATACCCATGCCGTTTCATGCTTTTCGAGAATGCCATTTTACTTTGTGTTTTCAGTTCAAGCTATCTATAAAATTCACTTATGCCGGTGACATATCGTATTCCAAACGGCTCATAACCCTTTTCTCGCCTTATTCCATCGGTGGCTACCTACATAAATCATATATCTAATCATGACGGATCTCGTGCGCATAGTCATCATCGGGGCGTCCGTTGCTGGTGTCTCCACGGCTAGATAGCTCGTCAAGTTCATGGGTTTCTAGCGAATGCGCGTTACCATCACCGACAAAGTGGGTCGGTTCTACTGTCTTCGGATGGTTCTCCATGGGGCAGTGCACAAATTTTTTTCCAAGAAATTGTGGATTCTACTTGAACAATGGACTCAGGACGGCCAGCCGTATTTACAGGGTAGCATCGCTGATGAAAATTTGGGCACTTTTGATCAAGCATCGTCAGGCAACCCAAGTCGACCACGCCGACTCGAAGCCTCAGCCACAGCTTAAGAAATGTGCACCGTCATCAAAGAACACTCGAAGTCGCACCCTAGATCCGGTTGGTTTCTTAGCATACTCATAAGATCTAGCCTTATGTTATGGCAAGTCAGTAATATCATTAGCGAACCACTTGGTTGCTAATTTTATAACTGTCAGTTGGATAGGCATCCAGTTTAAATAGTATTACTGACTTTTTGTTTCTTATTTTGCAGTTTTTTTTGACTTTGCTTGTTACTTGAATGAATGCTTTCACTTCTGAGCTCAAATCAAGCGATGGTTATTAGAAGACTGGTTGCAATCGTGTTATTGTGTGACACTCAGAGGTTGGGTCTCTCCCCCGAATTATGTAATGCCAGCAATTATTTAAGAATTATCCTTCAACCAACGCCGATATATTCCTGACATGAGATCGATCCATACCTATTGTTGCACCCTCCTCCCTCCTTTTGTAATTCAGTAAAATGGAAATACGCACATGTCTTATTTTGGGTAAATCCTGGTTTGGTTTATTATTGCATTGCTGCTGCTCACAGTACACTGAACGCGTTTTCGTTGTTTACGGCTAAACGATTTTTTCTTTCGAGTTTCACACCACAGCCTTGTAAGAACATTACCCAAACGACGTTTCTTTCCCAACTTTTTTTTTCCTTTAATCCCAATTTCCATGTTTCTCACATTATCGGAACCACGTCAACCACTCAGCTTTTGAGGTCAAGGGCAGCATCGCAACTTCTTTTTCTTTTCTCTACGATGGCAACTCCTTTTCATTTTGTTTAGTTTTTTTTTCTTCCAGTTTTTTAGGCTGTACCCTTTATTTTCATTCTGTACATTTACTTTCTCTTATTCTCCATTCTATTTTTTTCTTCCTTTACGGCTTATAATAACTTCAACTCGTATTAACGCGAAACGCGTCATTGGATACGATTCTCTGCCGAAGAACGTCATAAAATACCACAATGTCAAGCTATGATGACCGCGAATCGTCTGTGGATCACCAGGACGTTGACGAATATGCCCAAATGCCCCTAGATTCCGACGATGAACAGGAAGCTCAAAATCGGGGTAGGCGAAATAGCCGTCGTGCCAGAGATTACGCCAACGATGAACGTATAGACTATGAGGATGATGACGAAGAAGAAGACGACGAGGACTATGTCGTGGATGATCGGGTAAGTGTTCACCTGGTTTTACTGCCACTAATAATATAGTAGAGTTATATTGCCCTGTACTGTGGTCATTTTCTGGAATGACGCGTGCTTTGTCCCTTCTTTTTTTCCCAACTGTCTCAGCGTGGCTATTATATATGATAATAGGAAAAGTGTTGTCAATATTGGTCATTTCATCAATATCTATATTTTTGTTTGCGTAGCCCGTATCAACTGGTACTAACCTCGTATAATGACTACGGTTTTTTTCCCTTGTTTTTTTTCCGATGGAACCGATAGACGCGGAACAAGAAAAAGAAACGTAATATTTTCTTGGATGTTGAAGCGGCCGTCGATGAAGCAGAAGAGGAAGAAGAGGAAGGCGATGAGGATTTTGAAGGGTTCATCCAGGAGGAACACGAGGAGGCCGCCGCGGCTACCCAGCGCGAAGGTCGACACCGTGCGTTGGATCGTCGACGGGAAATCCAGGATTTTGACGCCGAGGAGGTCGCTGCCCGTCTATCCGCCAAGTACGGCAGACGGGACACTTATCGTCGGGTGGAAACCTATGTACCAGAGGGCGACTATGTTCCCCAAAAATTTCTTATGCCAGGTGTCCAGGATCCCAATTTGTGGATGATCAAGTGCGCCCCGGGAAAAGAAAAAGATATTGTGTTGCAAATGATGCGTAGATACTTTGATCGCGAATATTCGGACCGCCCCTTGGAAATTATGTCCGTATTTTGCCGGGATAGTCTCAAAGGGTACATTTATGTGGAGGCCCGTAAAAAGGCTCATGTGCAGGCCGCCGTGGACCGCGTCACCGGGGTATTTGCCTCCAAGCTCACCCTAGTGCCCATTGAAGAAATGGTGGACGTGGTGCGTATCCGGCGGACCGAAAGTCATATCCAACCCAAATCCTGGGTACGCGTCAAGCGCGGTAAATACGCGGGGGATTTGGCGCAGGTTCTCGAGGTAGAAGATTCCCAAGACGTGGTGAAAATTCGTTTGGTACCCCGATTGGAAGTGAGCGGGTACCGGGATAACATGGACGACGACCTGGCCAAGAAGCGTAAAAAGGGGGTGCCCTACAACAGCGCCTCCGAACCGCGCCCTCCACAGCGTCTCTTCAATCCCAAGGATTCCAGTCGTCTGGACCTCAACAAACCCATCATGTTCCGTGGGAGCAACTCGTACATGTATGGTAACGACCTCTTCCGCGATGGCTTCCTGGAGAAGACGGTAAAGGTTACTAGCTTGTTTACGGAGCATATTAACCCTACACTGGACGAGGTTGCTAAATTCTCCATGGGTGATGGTACTGATGAGGAAAACGCTCAGTCTCTCTCCGCCCTTGCTGGTTCGGCCGCGGTGCAAAGCGCCAAGGCTATCACATTGCGGCCCGGGGACCAAGTGGAGGTCATCGAAGGGGATATGATCCACGTACACGGTGTAGTGATCAGCGTCGACGGGGATGTCGTGCAAGTTCACCCCGAAGTGAGTGGCTTACCCGATAGTCTTCGGTTCAGCACAAGCCAGCTTCGCAAACGGTACAAGGAAGGCGACCACGTCAAAGTGGCAGGTGGCCACCACGGCGGGGAAACCGGTATGATCATCTCAGTGACGGATAACGTGGTCACCCTCTTATCGGATCTAGCCATGAAGGAAATTACTGTCTTTGCCAAGGACCTTCGTGAAGTGGCCGATTCTAGTGCGCCGATCAATTCCCATACTGTATCGGGTCGGTTCGAACTGTACGATTTTGTAACGGTGGACGAAAGTCCTGCGGTGATCATCAAAATTGAAGGTCGGAACTTTCAAATCTTGGACCAGCATAACAGTACCCGCCTAGTCCAGGACGGTCAAATTACACCCCGCAAATCCCACCGGAATGCCGCCGCCACGGACTCCCAACGTAATATCATCCGAGTAGGGGACCAAGTGCGCAGTATTCTGGGCGATGGCAAGTCAGGCACGGTGCTCCACATTAACCGGTTCTGTTGTTTTGTGCGATCACGGGATCAAACCGAGAACGCTGGGGTGTTTGTCCTCCCTCCTCAAAAGGTGTTGGCCATCGGAGCCCGACCGGGTTCTCGCTCAGGCGATGGCGCTCTTAATTCCTTCCCCCACCCAGGAGCCCCCAATAACCGTGGTCGTGGTGCCCGGGGTCGAGGCGGTGGAGTGGCCTTTTTCAATCGAAGGGGACCGCGGGATCCCCTCCTGTCGGCCACGGTCATGATCACCCAAGGTCCGTACAAAACGTACATTGGTATCGTGAAGGAAGCCAGCGGTAATTCCGCTCGGGTGGAGTTGCATACCAACAGTCGTTTGATCACCATTGAGAAAGCACAACTAGCGGTGCAGACTCAGGATGGCACCTTTGAGCCCTTTTCCAAACTACCCGAATATGCCTCCCCCCAGAATGGTCCGCGACGAAGTGGTAGGCCGACTTCGGCCTACGACAATGGTTGGGGTTCGTCCGCCGATGAACAGTCGCGCAGCTTTTATGGTGGTTCCCAAACCCCTATGCACCGCAATAACGGGTCACGGACTCCGTTCCACGTCGGCGATGGCTCCCGTACTCCTGCATGGGATTCCGGCAGTCGCACGCCCAATCCACGAGCCTTTGGGTGGGATGGTAACTCTGGTAGTGGGTGGGGTGACAGAGAACCCTCGGTGGATGCAGCATCGGCCTGGGACGCTGGTAGTCGCACCCCTCACTGGGGTGGCGGAGGCGGCGGTGACGACTATGGAAACAGTCGTTCTCAATCCGGGGACGGTTGGGGTAGTCCACCTTCGACCGTGGCCCGCTCTGATTATGCCCCGACACCTGGCTCGGTTTACAATCCTACCACTCCACAAGCATCCTTGGATTACCCACAAACACCCGCCCCGGGACACTTTTCCGCGGCTACCCCAAACACATGGGGTGGGTCGGACCGTCGTCCGCCACAAACCCCGGGTAGGTTTGTCCAGGGTGGTACACCTTATAACAATGCGCCCACACCGGGAGCTGGAGCACCAATCACGCCTGCACCAGGTTTGGGTGTGCCACAAACCCCTTACGGCGGCGGTGGGGTCGGTGATTCGTCGTCGTATGGGTCTGGTCGTGGCACCTACGGTAGTGGTAGTGGAACGGATACGGGTCGCCGTGGGGTAGGATCGGACTCCACTCAAGGCTACGCCAACGATGGCCGCGGCAGTAGCGCGGGGCTTCCCCATAATTGGCCCACCGAAGGAATCGCCGTGACCATTAGCGAGAATAGTGCCCAATTTGACAAAGTTCCTCGTGGTAGCCAGGGGGTTGTAACGCGGGTGGAGGGAGGAGGTAATTGCATGGTACGTATTACCGAGTGCGAATCTGATGCTTCACTCGAGGGCACTGTGCACACAATACCCGAAAGTCATTTAGCACCAGTGCGACCTTCCCGTCGAGACCAAATTAAAGTGTTGGGCGGAACGGATAACCAAGGCACCGTGGGAGTTCTGGTGGCTTTTGACGGAGCGGACGTTATTATCCAGTTTAGCGGCTCATCTGAACTAAAAATTATTCCATTGGAAAAGGTAGCCAAATACGAAGGTGTTACCTTTTAGTGTGGAAGTCGAGGTGTTGTGTTATGGTCAGGATGGGAATGGAGTTACACACTATCCCAAAAAGTATTAGTCAGCCGTTGATATGTCCTATTTTTTTTTGAAGTTGTAGTTGACGCTTTTGTACTAGTTTTCTTTAAATTCCGTGCTTTTTTTTGGCATCTTCACTATTTTATCTTTTGATTTCAAGCGGGTCTCTCCGTTTATCCAAGTTAATGTAGTTTCTAACATGTTAAAGTGGTTTTAATATATATATTTTTTACATCCATATCTTGTTATGAAAAGAAGCCTTGGTTCCAATTGTTCAGTTGTTGTAGAACGATCAATTTTTAGTGTATACAAAACATCAAACCCAAAAGTAAACGTTTTTACAAACTGTTACCACTACAATAGAAAGCAAAAACGTTTAGTATTCGATTTATTGCTGTTTTCATAAACCTTCTACTCCATTCATCTATTCGAATTGCGTAACGATCGAAAGGAAACATTTTGATAAGCAGAGCCCCCACAGGCCAAAAAAAAAACCTCAACAATTACAAGCACCGGGATAATTCAAACCACCTTCCGAGTCCCTTACTTTCCAACTATTGGGTGAATTACAATACAACCCAATTTGACTGTTAAATATGTTCTATAGGCATCCTAACTGGATTCCTGGGTGGCCGTAAACAGCGGGTACTGGGAAGTCACCTGAGACCAAGTCATATCACCCTTGACCAGTTTCTGCAAGAGATCCATAACAACCTGTTTGGATTGTCGCACCTGCTGGGTAGAATCCCGTTCGCGCAAGGTAACGGTATCATCCTTGACGGACTGGAAATCCACCGTGAGGGCGAAACTCGTTCCTAATTCGTCGTTACGGGAATAACGTTTACCGATGGAAGCCGAGGAATCATCCACCTTGGCGGGAATACCCAACCGACGTAGCGTACTGGCTAATTCCTTGACCAGTGGGGTAAAGACCTCGGAATTACTCAGGGGGAGTACCAAACACTTAAAGGGTGCCACGCAAGTGGGGAAGGACAAAACACCCCGCTGGCCTTCACCTTCTTCCCGAACCCAGTAGCTATGTTCGATGACCGAGTACAGAATACGACCGATACCAAAGGAAGGTTCAATAACGTTGGGGATAAATTCCCGTACGTTGCGCTTAACCTGGACCTTGTCGATGCTGACCAAAGTGCGGTCGATGGCGTACTGGTTGCCATCGCTAGCCGTTACCGTCACTGCCCCATCTTCAGCCTGGGCGTTGAGCTGAGACTGTAGATCCAAGAGCTCACATTCGGTACGGGAAGTAAGGTATTCCTCGACGATTTTGGCGGCCTTTTTAAATTTGGGACCAAACACCTTTTTGTTGATGGTGAGTTGCACCACGTTTTCGATCACGGGTTCAGGAAGGGGTTGTTGTACGCTGAGACGTTCCTTGGTACGTTTGGCGTGCACGCTCAAGTCATACGCGGACCGATCGGCGCACCCCACGCATTCGATCCAACCGTAACTAACTTGGATTTCGGCGTCCCAACAGTCACAGGCGTAGTGGGCCATTTCGTTGGACATGTGTTGACGGAACCGAAGTTGGTCCTGTTTAATACCGATACGCAACAAAAACATGTAAATACGGGCCAAGAAGTAACCCAGCGTCTGGTTATCGATCAGCTTAGTGGCCACGGCCTCTCCAATGGTGATCTCCGTTACTTCGGAGCCGCCTTGCAATTGGGCCGATGCGGATAACAAACGTACTTGAAGATCCTTCACTTCGTCAAACCGCGGGTGGGCCTTGTCCAAGGGGTCCACAAAATGCTCAATTTCCGCCATGGTAAACTCACGCACCCGCAATAAGCCGGCCCGGGGGGAAATTTCGTTACGGAACGACTTACCGATGGTGGCCGAGGCAAACGGAATGCGGTCATTGTTGAACTCGAGTAAACGTTTGAAATTGAGAAACTGACCCTGGGCAGTTTCGGGACGCAAGTAACCCTTGAGATGCCCGGTGGGACCGATACTGCTTTCGAACATGAGATTAAATTCTACGGGAACAGTGACCGGATTACCGGTATCCAAGGCCCGGATATCGAACCGGGTAATCAATTCCCCCAAGCCGGCACCATCGTAATTATCCAACTGGGCCAACACGTTTTGGTACTCGTCGACCAAAGTTTCCGGTAGTTCCATCGCCACCGATCCGGCCTTTTTACCACCTTTTTTAGCAGTTTTCTTCACGGGTGTCGACGGAGCCCCACTACCGTTCTTGTCCCCTCCTACCGTATGTTTCTGGGTCTTGGCCACAAGGTGACCTTCTATCCGAGCTTCCAATACCCCCTTGACCAAGTGATCAGCACGGTAAATGTCACCCGTTTGGGTATCCTTGACCATCCAATCGCTGAATTTATCAACGTGACCCGATGTTTTCAACACTTCGGCAGGGGTCAGAATGGAACAGTCCAGTTCCAGCATGTCCTCCTCCAACACAAAGTGTGAGCGCCACAGGGACAAGATGTTGTTTTGCAGGGCACACCCGGTGGGTCCATAATCGTAAAGACCGGCCACCCCGCCGTAGATACTAAACGACGGTGCGTAAAAGAAACGCTTGGTAAGCAACGACTCCAATTCGGAGCGATCGAACTTGACAGGGGACGACATGGTAAAGATACAACAGGGAATTTCGAAATAATACCGTACTGGTAATTAAAGAAACAGTAATGGCGAAACTCGTAAGGAGCACCTGGGTAAAAGCGTGGATAAAAAAAATAACGAGGTACAGAAGAGTGGTGGACCAAAAAAAAAATTGCAAAATTTTGCAACTTTTTTAGATATCGCACCTATACACCCCGTCTTGCTGCACATCATTGGGTCGCAACTGATGTACAAATAGGTAGGGGGTATAAGAGCCGGTGCACCAACCAATGTGTATTACTGCCGCATTTATATCAGTAGCAGCAATGGCTAAGAGATCAAACAAAGTAGACTTTCTCATTACACACTAAGAACGGCACCACTGTCCTTAATTTTGATGTCATTGCAAACAGGACTCTGATTAATATGTCACCTCTGGAGATTATCCAGCCGCGAGAACTGCACAGTGCAAAAGCTGGCGATTCATCCTCGCCCTACGCAGAGAAACCCGAAACCCCATAATCCACTGGATGATGGGAGCAACAGCAATGTACCCCAAGGAATGCAAGCGTTGCAATGAACCACTATCCCGGAAGCATGTAATCTTCTGCATCTATCGGGATATTCCCCGCTGGACGGTCCCACCCCTGAAACAATTCCCCACCCTAGAAAACCCTATCGACAGAGCCATTGCCAACCTCCAAAACGGCAAGGAAAAAGAAGCAGTAGCAATTGCAGGCTACATCGATGACATCTGGACAAAATGCCTAGGTCGACCCTCATGGAGACAAAGGCTTACACCACAACAACCCCACTAATGACCGATTACCTACCATAAGAAACCAAGGGCATCAGTTTGTGGTTTTTATTTTTATTTTTACTTTTATTTTATTTTATTTTTCCCACTATATCTTATGCACAAGTCACAGTACTATCATGCCCCTACCCGCTTGAACGGGGGGAAAATAGGGAGCCCCGCCATGGCTCATTAAACAATAAATCTTTCTTTCTGGAGATTATCTATTATATATATGATGTACCCTGGGGTGATTCACATGTAAGTGTTTGGAGTCTGTGGTTGGTGGACCCCCTCCTGTTCGTCTCTGGAATTGAGGCGTTGCCATTGTTCCCAATTTCCAATGCTTTCTCTTTGGCCTCTGCAATAACGACGAGATCCCCGAGAGATTCCGGTGGGGCTTAACCAGGATGGCTGATAAGCTGCAGCCCCTTACTAAATGTCAGTATGAGCACCAGATGTCTTCGGGCTTTTTATATTTTTCCGAAGTGGCTGTTGCCACTTTCTATGAATGGTTGCCCAATGACCTCACCTTCTTCTGAGGAGGTGTAGTGAGGGCATCAGGATGTTTCAATTCTGAGGGCAGGGTCATACTCTTCAGGTGATTCTGCAAGGGGAATTGTTAGGTAAGTACTTGACTGTACATTTGTCACCGCTAAAAAAACACTGGTATTTTTCTGGTATGTTGTGTATTAATGGTTGTCTGGATGTTCTACGTAAACTACTAATACTCATCATTATGTGTTTCTGCTGTTTTTTATTCCTTGCTGTGTATGTTCTCCACTCACTGATGCCAAACCACTTGTGCATAGCATTGCAAACTGTGTTTTTATCACAACGTAAATATGTTGGCTACCCTTCTCAAACTTAATACCACTGACTGTGCAAAATTATTATTATTTTGCATTGCAACTAGCAAGTAGTAACCGATGGGCTTGGTTAGCTAAGCTGGGACAGCCAACACGTCATGGTAGTAAATATGTGAGTACGTTAAGGTAGCCGATGAGTTCGGCTATCATTAAAATACAACAGAACTGCAAGACAATAATAATGTAACAAATCGAGCAGGATATTTCAATAAACGAACGAGCAGGAACGTAGGGTATAAAATATTTATTTGTAATACACATGAGGAATCTAGATCTGGAGGGGTCGGTGGGCCCTATTTATCAGAGATATGACGGGTAACTGGTTGGGACGCTCTTGTGCTCTCGAGTGTAGGACAGGGGGACCGTTGGCAAACCGTCTGTTCACCAATCTGTACTCGTCTCTCTCCCTGCGTGGATGTCTCCTGGTCTCCTGTGGTCCTCTTACTACCTGTGCGCGTCCCATTGTTATGTGCAACGTGCCAAGGTTCATCTCCTGGATACAGGAGGGCCAGAATCGATTGAGCTGGGAGTCACCAGCCAGAATCCTCTGTACCCACACTTACACAGCGAAGGGAAGTGGCTCTCCTTCTGGTGAGAGGGGGCGAGCCTCTAAGGGGAGGCCCTCGAGATCGCTACAATAACATATAATGAGGTTCTAGGTGATAATCAAGGAGTATAATTCTCTCTCTCCTCTGCTCCTTTTCTCTCGCCCCATCTCTCTTCTCAGAGGGATGGGTTACACCTTGTGTACATGCTTCATGCATACCCTTACTATTTATTCAATTTTATTATTTATCAATAGTTTACTAAAGGCTACTGCATACTCAAATATCAACACTAGTAGTGCGACGCATGGAAGGCATCTTATACGGACCCCAATTTCCTTGTAACTCGGCCGAAGTAGTGGTTTTGGCTGACTGGTCGCTTCACTTAATCGCACGGCTATTAATGCGACGCATGGGAAGCACCTTGTGCGGATCCCAATTCCCTTGCAACTCGGTCGAGGCCGTAGCCTGGGCCAGTAGGGCCATCAAGGCTAGGGAAATAACCATGCGTACCATTATTTTTCCGCTACGTGTTCGCTTGCACAGTCGTTATTATTAACGTGTACCCTAGTTGACTGAAACCGGGGGAATAAAAATTAACAAAAGTTACAATAGCACTCAATTAATCCCAAGAAAGTGTGAACTCGTTGTTTAGCTCTCACAGTAAAAAAAAAAGAGTCCGAAACTAGGAAAATTTAAACCGCAGCAAATGAAGGTGATTGAAGTGTACTGAGAAATGTGCCATGGGAGACACCATCCTTTATATAGGTACAACCACAGTCTGGAAATAATAGAGGGTGGGTGAAATGACACAAACGTCACAATAAGAGAGAGGGGACACCAATAAGGGACTCCGCTGCAAGCCAAGGCGCGCTCTGTGCTGTGACCTGGTGAGACCAAGACCTTTTGCTCAATAGCATTCGTTGAGAAATGCTCGTCTTTTGGCCTAGTGTAATCCTACTACGTCCTGTCATCTACATTGTTAGAGTTTGGACAAACGATAGCCTTTAGTAAACTAGGATAAATAATAAACTTGAGTAAACAGTATAGACCGTGCATGGAGCACATAAATGGAGTGCGAATAATGGACACGCATGAGTACATGTAAGCAGGGTTTAAGCCATACCCCCGAGAAGATGGATGAACTATATTTTCCATTGAAGGGCGTATTCTAAAGTCATGTGGTATAAAGTATGGCCAGAGACGGAAAACACCTAAATATTAATATCAATATTTTTGATGGATCCAAAAAAAAGGTGGCTAAGAAAGGAGCCTTATTTTTGTTCTGAATCTCCTTTCCCCCCTTGGATTTCGTTAAAGATGTGTAGATGTTCATAAACCCTAAAATAAGACCATGTGAGGATAGATGGACGACATTCTCTCTCTTAGGGATGACCTGGACTGAGTCAATCAAATGAACTCAAAGTAGCATCTATATACCTAATGTGGGTTAAACAGTGTTACTGGTGACACTATTACTGCTGGAACAGGAGCTGGAGGTCACATCCTCCAACAAGGATGAACAACTCCCCCAAGACAAAGCTAGGTCGATGGACACAAGTCAGGACATCCCGAATGAAAGTGTAGCCTTTTCACAAGGGCCTCCCCCCCTTTTGCCTTGTGCTCCCAGCATTGAGCCAATAGACGAATTTTTGATGTCAAGGCACATTTTATTTTGCTATCTTATTATGTTTACATATAAGGAGACAGGGTTGAGGAAAACTAGAGTCCCTCATGAATTAAAATGCATCGTTGCACTATTCAAAAATTGTGTTTACCTACCCACTAGTATTTATTGGCATCATTCGGTAGCAGTGCCTGGTCGCACCTCGCGACCTGAACCCTAGTGCAATATGAACTTTTAAAACACTTTCAAGTAAAGAATAGCTTGTCCTACCTCCCTGCCGTACTATAGACCCCGGATTATGTCAGCGATTTTGTGGAGCGCACTTCGAAATATCAGTGAACACTGGCCCGGACTGGATCCCTGTCTCGTCATCATTCCCCCGAAAAAAAAGTAAAAAGCCCGCCTTTGGGACAAAAGCAACCCTGCGGGGAACTCGGTGAAGTTCATATAGGTGCGAATTTGGTCCATGGCTTTGCCAGTGCAGTCCTGATCAGATTTACATGCCACGATGAGCACCTCTCTATTGTCCTCAGCGTGAACCGCGCGGATGAGCTCACCATCTCTGTAAGGCGGCTTGTAGAACTTCGTCTTATCGGGACATTGGACATTGGCTTCATTGTCCAGACTGATACGGGGTTTGATAGGCCGATAAATGGTTTCGGATTCGCGGACATAACCACGACGGCTGTCCTTATCTGCACAGTCGAGTAATAGAATAGCAATGGCGGTCACATCAGCCTGAGGTACCGTTCTACCTTTGTCGTAAGCTTGGATTGTACGGGTGGTGAATGCTTAAAGCTGGCGTTGGTCCATTGTGGAACAGTTTATGGCTGTTACCAATAATCGTCACTGTAGGACTTTCAAAAATACGTAACGTGGTAATAGTGGAGATTCAAAACTGTATTAAAAATTCGCCATGTTCATAAATAACCAGATAACGAATTTTATTCACAAAAATACACTCAGAGAAAGACTTACTGCGGTGGTCCATCCTCATAAAGCCCTCAACCTTTTACAACGAAGGGAAATAGCGCTCTTTACCGCAGCAGGACAACAAGCACATATGGAGCTCTTGTCCTCAATTATGTCACAGTGTACACAGACTGATCACTAGCTGTCACTTGATATAATAAGTACAGTGAGGATGCTGTCAGTGATTTATATAAATATATGTGAGGACATATGAATATTTGGTGACTATGGAGGGACACGCTCTGATGGGTACAAATGTGAAACCTGGTGACAGAATTGCTCCAGGTGGCAGTAGCACTCTTCTAAACTATGACGGCTCAACAGGTGATAGGGGTTCCAAGGTGATGACCAAATAGGTTATGGCTATATGGCGGCTTGGAGCTATAGCAGATGACGGCGGAGGATACCATTGTGTCCTTAGATCTCGAATGGCTTCAAACGTACGGGTAAATTAAACGAATCACTAGCGACAATGGGCGGCAGTTTACCTCCGCGGAATTTAATGTGTTGGAGAGCAAAGGTACACCATGTTCCATTTAACCAACAGGATTCTGTAAGTGACACGTTTAGCACTGGTGGGTTTATTAGTATAGGGTTG
>JAOPJG010000881.1:0-15499 GCA_027478255.1 Dispira simplex | reverse complement strand
TTGTTCAACAGAGTTGTTTGAATAAATTTAAGTCTCAATTATTTCCTTTTTGTATACTTACTTTTGTTCACACAACACAAAGATTGTGACTCATCATTGATTCCTTTTCACTTATTACCTGGGATTCACACCACACCAACACACAGTAAGTTGGGTTTCTCTAGAGATTACCAATTACATATATGATGTACCCTGGAGTGATTTGCATGTAAGTATTTGGAGTCCATGGTTAGTGGACCCCCTCCTGTTTGTCTCTGGACCTGAGACATTGCCACTGTTCTCAATTCCTGACACCTTCTCTTCAGCCTCTGCAACAATGATGAGATCCCTGAGAGATTCTGGTGGGGCTTAACTGGGATGACTAACAAGCAGCTGTAGCCCCTTACCAAGCATCAGTGTGAGTTCTAATTTTCTCTGGGCTTTTTATAATATTCTGAAACAGTTGTCTGATGATTTCACCTTCTTCTGAGGAGGCATAGTGAGGGCATTAGGATACTTCAATTCTGAGGGCAGGGTCATACTCTTCAGGTGATCCTGCAAGGGTTATTGTTAGATATCTAGTTATTTGTGTCACTAACTAAAAAGCACTGGTATTGTTCTGGTATGTAGTGTATTAATGGCTGTCTATTGCTAAGTACTAATATGTATTATTATGTGTTTCTGCCACTTTATTCCTTGCTGTGTATGCTCTTCACTCATCAACGCAAAACCACCTGTGCGTGACATTGCAAACTATGTTTTCATCACAAAACAAAAATATGTTGGTTACCCTTCCCAAACTTAATACAGTTATGTAAAATTATTTTTTATTGCAACTTGTATAGACAAGCCTGACTTTATTTTTCTTCCCAATATAGCTACATGCCATATAATCACATGTATTAGCATCTTATTTTTCTCATTCTCTTTGCCACTCATAGCAACTGATACTCTCTTGATTTATTCTTACTTTTCAACACCGACCCATTACTGTCACTTGTGTTGCCATTAGTACTAATAAAGAAAATGAACTCACCAAATGGCAGTGATGACGAATCCCCCATAGTTCGTCGACCCCAGCCAAAACCCAGGAGACGACCTCGGCCCACTCCCAGTCGTGCACCAGCCGCATCCGCTCCTGGAGGCCCAGCGAGTAACAACCAAGCCGCTCCAAGTGGTTCCCCTCCGCCTGACGACGATTTCTTTTTTCGTCGACAACCTTTATTTCATAGTACGTTTCTGTCCCAAAGCCTGGAATCCCCCACCACTCCCGCCGTTAATCCGGACGAGTCTAGTCCAACTCAAATTTCCAAGCGAAAATCCGACGATGCATTGTCCTCACCCGAGGTTGGCAGTCAACTAGTGAAACGAAGTTCCCCTAAAAACGCAAATTTTGGCATGGATAACTCACTCAATGACGATAGTGATTCCCTAGCACTGGAACTCGACACTCTTTCAGACGAAGATAAGCGTAGTATATCCCTTACCCCACCCCCCACATCGTCACCACTCCACCGCCGTGGTAACCAACTGGTTGTAACCCTCGACGACACCGACATAGAAACGGATACTTTATTGTCACCCAAACGACGCACTCGGTCTCAAACATCTCGTCATCACCAGATGATAAGCTCCCTCAGTTTCCCATTGCCCTACGAGCTTGACCCTGAATTAGAAGCCATTGCGTCAAATATGGTCAGTAAACAACTAGAGTTACCTAGTTCGCCTCAGGCAGGTGTTACTCTTTATGATCTCACCCAAGACGACGACGACGACGACAACGACCAGGATTACCCTAGGATCTCTGTCCGGGGTTATTCCTCCGGTGATACCACCACGTCCATTGCGACTCTACTGAACCATCCACCACCAGCATCATCGTCATCTATTAACCAACCTGACGCACCGCTAGTCAATCTGCACTTTTTAATCAAGGTTGGGTCGACCATTGAAGGTGGACAACTGCATATTATACAAGATTCGACGGTGACTTATGCAGTCCATACCAATCTACCGTTGGGCAAAACCTTTGATTTGGTGGCAAGTAATATAGGGTACCCGCGTTTTTCACTGATTATGCTGTATCAAGATGTACCATTATTTGACCATGTTACACCGGCCAGTTTGGACTTGCACGACGATGTGATTATTGGTAAGTCACCTGCCGTTATATTATATGAAGTTTGTTTGTTTTTTTTTCACTGGATGATAACCCATTCCAGGGAAGGAGTAGAATATTGTCTACAAGGTAAGACAATCAATTGAAATTCTGTACAATGTTACACTGATTCATTAGGCAACTAACCATTCTTTGTTTACCATTTTTTTCAAATTGTGGATTAATCCGTGTGCTATTTTGCACGTTATAATGTAGAGGTGTATACGCGTACGATGCACAAACATCTCAAGGTACAACAAGCCAAGGAGAAACAAGAGTATTTGAAGCAACTGGAAGAAGCGGCCGGGTTAGAAAATCGACTCGCTCGACATTTGGCCCGTCACACACCCGACCCAGGAAATGACACCCATACAGTATTTTCCGCAGGGCCAAAAGAGTCTCAGCCCTCATCTGCTCCGCCTCTTGATAGCCATCCCAATGTTTTAGACGAAGAGTCCCTGGATTACCCCGATAAGGATGATAGTGACGCCTTTGTCAAGTTGAAATTACGTAACAAGGAAAACATCGATGTCAAACTTAAAGTACGCAGGTCCACCACGGTGCAGACGTTGGTCGACCAATACGTAAAACGGCAGTCCCTAAATTTGAACCAAGTACAAGTGCGGATTGAGTTTGAAGGTGAAATTCTCGGAGTTGATGATTGTATTGAAGACCTTGATTTAGAAGATGGAGATATGCTCACAGTAGTCGTACAATCACGGTAATCATTTAGAGTTGCTATCAGCTTTATATTGCCGTTTATATATATGTGCGTGTGATATTTTTTGGCGGAATTATCAAAATCACTTACTCTCGACTACATTTTTTAACATCAGTGTATAATAATTTACACATGTCCATTTCGAACAGCCAGTTTTTAAATAGTAAACTTTACTATTCGTCCATAATTCGGCATTATTATGTGTACTTACTTAGTCTCCTACCACTTAACAACTTGTTTTCAATAATAAATATACGCAACGGCTCTGCAATGTTTATATTTTTAGTATCCCCTTCCTCCGTTTTACTCGCTGGAACTGTGGGGTAGTGAATCCCAAAAGGGGCCTAATCAATATGGGTACACTTTTATTACTATTACCTGATTTCGTCGATAATGATAAAGTATCCAGCGTGTGTAAGGATAGGAGAAAAAGGCTCTGGGTAAACACCAGCTCTGTCTCCAATTGAAAATGAGTGTGAACGATGCTCGGGAATGATAAAAAATAATAACTGTAGAAAGGGTGGCTGCTGGCTATAGTGACGTTAGACAATATTCGTAGATTACGTGGTCCACTTCATGCAGTGGAACATGCACAGTTAATCTCTCGGCTCTTTCCAATTGGGTGATTTTTTTCGACCATATAGAGATTTGGAGTAAAAATTGTACCAACTACAACCTAACCAATGGAATTTTATTGGAGACCCATTCATCTTCGGCGGATTTTTCGCTATATAGACGGAAAAAAATCACCCAATTGCTTCGGCTTGACTGCCTCAATAGGGAATAGCTGACAGTGTCAGTGAGTCTATTTCGAGTTCACTCCATTACTGCTCATGGATCCGCATTTCTTTCACACAATACTACGACTGTCTCCGTTTATCTGGACGATCATCCCCCGATAGATTGAGACAGAAAAAGGTAAATTGTCTCTAAGATACTGTTGGAAGTTATCGTTTTATTGGTGGCCAAGTTACGGGTAAGTAGAAGGGAAAGCTTGAAAGTATACCCCCCCTCCCCTACCACTTCTAAATAATGGTCCTCAATTAGATTATTGGACAATGCAATGACGATCGAAAAATAAAATAAAAGATTATATGATATTACAAGGTAAATCAGAGAAACCAAGCAGCAAGGGCTGCCCCATTATTTGCATTCTATTAGGTAGAAGGGAGGGATTGGACACATGGGTAAGGGAATACGCCCTGAGTACCACCCTGGGAAAGATTAACACCATGGGCCCACCCATCGTCAAACACTTCAACCAGGGCAATAGTTTCGTCCACGGTAATAGCCAATTCATCTTCCATTTGGGGGTCGTAGCCCAGCACCGCCTTTACTGTACCCACGATGGGAAGGAGTTCACCGTTTTCCCTGGTTAAATTCGTCAAAGGAGAAACGGAGGAACCAGTAGGGGAGGGTGGGGTTGTAGCAAGGCCAGTCTTGGAGATATTGTTGCTGTTGGACTGTCTGCCAGCTGACATCAACGGGTTAAGTATAGCCCTCTGTTTCGAGGTTGACCGCACTGATGGTTTCCCACGTAGTTGGGTGTTGATCACGCTTTTGTTACCAGATTGGGAGCCATCTGACGTTTCCACTGAAGTTGGCGGTCTCAAGGAAGGGGTACTAATCGATTTGGTAATACTAAGTTGGCGGTGCAGATCTCCTTGTTCGGTCTTGGTATATGGCGGTGGATGAGGGTCAGATTCACTACGAGGGGCTGCTGTCTGGGAAAGTACTGAACTCTTGCGGTGTCCAGGGAGATAATCTACACTCGTCGTAGCACCACGATGGTTACCCAATGAGGGATTGGGTTGACGGATGGTAGCAAAGCGCATAATCTGGGGTACTTCGACAAAGGTACCATCCTGCGACAAGGTAAAACTATCTCGGTGACGATCGTTGCTGATTTTAGGCTCACCCGTCTTGTACACTGGGTTTAACGGACGCAATAGGGAACTATGATAAGAATGCAAATATGAATTAATAGGACTACCTGACGATTCCCTACGCCAGTATGAATTGTTATCTTTTTCTTCAAAAGACCCACTTCGATAGTTACTAGAAAGTGCCACCGAGTGGTGAGTATGGGTAAACACCCCCGTATTCCGATCGCTATAACTAGGGTCTACTAAGGCAGCGCTCGGTCCCCAACTGTTAAATTCACCGGTAGGTTCCACAGACCCATCCATTTTCATGGCCTTACGTTTGGCCGCACGCCGGTAGCCTCGATATATGAAAAATCCAATAAGTGCTGCAATTACCATCACACAGGCTACGATAACCCCGACCATGATGGCGGTATGGTTAGAGCTGGAGCCGTCATCGGCCACGTCAACCGCAATAGCGCCACGGTCTCGACGTCCTAGCGTAACATAGGACTGTAGATAGCCCATAGTAGTTATACAGATTACGATGGTGACTACTTTTTTAAAAAAAATAAATAAAATAAAATACGCCCTAAAAAAATACTACTTCCCCGCGTTTAAGTACACGGTGACAGGGGGATTCAGTTCACACTACTGGTGAAAGAATTAGTCAAGGGGGTTATACACAAGATGTTTCACTGGAGTTACAGGAAGAAGCAACTACAGCATAGTGTTGGATGATAGAAAAAATATGATGAATAATACAAGATAGCGATAGGGGGAGCGGTGATACAATCACTAAAGGAAAGTCCGTTGCGATGAATAAAAGAATAAAAATGGTTGGTGGATAGCTATGGACTGGCTTATATACGTGGCAATAAAAAATACGCGAGTTCTGAACAGAGATTTTAAACGCGTTTGATAAAATATTAGCGGGCCAGGTAAGTTATCAATCACGAACCATATCTCCAGTATTCGCAAAGGCGAAGTAATCCTGAACGAACAAGATGATCGCAAACGAAGATATCGACAACAATAACACAGGTTATGTCATGTTATTTTTTTAAAACTTCAAAATATGACGTTAAAAGAGAAGAAATCTAGCTAATGAGAAAATATTAGGCAAGTTGGAAAATATAAAGGGATAAAAAATTAAACAGTTTTGCAGTTACAGGATGGGCGACAATTGGGTTTATAAGTTATGCGTGGGGTGTGTAGCAATGTTGGAACAGGCCTCCCATAAAAAAATGATGAGGCTTACAAACAAAACAATCGCATGCCGGTCTCTGACTATTTTACGCAAAAGGCATTGGTTAATTCTATATTTTTTCTTCCCTGTCCATTACACTGTTTGCAAACTACCTATCACTTCATTGTTTACTTGGCAAAAACTCACAAGCCCTTGTGGCTAAACAATAGTTTATGGGAAAACCGATAATGGCCACAAGATGTCCCAGAAATCCCCAAACTGGCGGCATTAGTGATGACCGGGACTCAAGGATCGACCTGACTCGTTTGCCGAATAATGGAGGAGTTGTAAAGTGGCGAAAACTCCTCTTCCCCCCAATGTTCAAGACAATCCTCGACTTCGAGTGTCCTTGTCATCTAAACTGAGTCACTGTGGAACCAATACTGTGCCATTTTCGCTTCACACTTCCATCCACCCAATAATAACGTGAGTAAAGGATATTAAGGATGATCACGAACCTTGTGTTGTGCCCAGTAAGATATGCCACAGCCGCTGCCATTTTTCGGCTGAATGAGAGAAGTGGAGGAGAACGCTCGTCCCTAAGGATAAACTTTTATAAAAATCTCAGTTACAACATAACTTGTAATTATCATTGAAGGCCAGACCGATTCTAACCAAAGGCCCTGCTTATATTCTTGAGCATAGTGGCAAAAAAAACCCTGCTGTTGGTAAACACATTGCTAAATTAGGACAGCCATGATCTATCTCAATGTTTTAAGTAATAACTCACACCTTACATTTATCAAATTTTTTGAGCACATAGGTTCACAAATGATATTTTTTCTTCCAAAGCCCTGTTGC
This sequence comes from Dispira simplex, assembly GCA_027478255.1. Lineage (NCBI taxonomy): Eukaryota > Fungi > Kickxellomycota > Dimargaritomycetes > Dimargaritales > Dimargaritaceae > Dispira > Dispira simplex. The sequence goes on along the minus strand of JAOPJG010000881.1, from coordinate 8,726 downwards.
TCAATGTAAAATACACCAAGAAGGTGATCACAGAGATATTGATAGTCGGGTATTCTGGTTCACCAAGTACTTTGTGCTTTGTGCTTTGTCCTAACTATTCCTTTATTTTGTCTGAAATAGCACAAGGAAATGGTAAAGTATGTGATATTTATCAATGCAACCCAGGCCCTTGTTAACAAAGACATCTCGCTCCAACCTTTAATAATGTTGTTTAGCAATTTTTGTAAGAACCAAAACTAATGAGAAATGAACTATGACCAATTGGGTACTTTTTTTTCGTTTGCCATGAGAAGTGAGGAAAAGAGTAGGACCAACTCTCGAATGGTCAATTTTTACTCACTTTGGTAGGTCTCTGGATATTATCACTGCAACGGACGGCTTATGTTTATCATTCTATTTTAGTGCTTATAGGAACTATCGCTGAGATTCAATTAGCGAACTACTTGACAGGAGTACAAGATAAGTGCATTTTAACCCAATATACAGATGTGTTTTCTGAAAAAAAATTGCCCCGAACTAGTAGTTGGTGGTATTTGTGATAAATTCACAAGTGGCGAATGATGGACAGTGTACTCTTCCTTTTTTGGTTGATCCCGTGATATTTGAACAAGGTACCACAAGATCTCTACCAAAAGACTGCATTGAATAAAGTATTTACTCGACCTCAGTGTAGCACATAATGAAGTGTAGGGGCTATACTATTGTATCATAAACGACAAAGAAACGGTGTACTCGGCTGCTAGATTACCTTGTTAAAGCAGTATTGTTTTTGGGATTGCCGTTATCAGCAATTTACTTCAACTTTATATCACGAAACCTCCAATTCCAGATGTGCCTTATAAAAATAGAAAGTGCAAAGGCATTTTTTTATAATTATTCAAACCAGTTATTGTTTAAATTAAATACAGCGATGAGTCCGCAATTATCGTTTATCCTTTGATAAATGTTCCCTAATCATTTACAGCCGATGAGAGCTGTTTACCAAGTAGAAAATATAAAAGTAAAAAAAAAATACCAATGACCTCTAGTATTCATATAAGTTGAATCATTGCTTATTCTTTTTAATAGTCATTAAGCGGTTTTATTAACTTTTTGAAGTTCTACGGTATACCATTAGAAGTCACGGAAACCCTGTCATCGTTTCAACGCGTGGTAACCCTATGCGAATCAGGTTGTACCCCAGAAAGTCAAAGAAAAAAAAAGAAGCATAAGAACGGTAATGATAACCACAATAATGCAATGTGATATAAAATCTACATTCATGTACAAAGTCGTAAGCACTAAGCTAAAGAAAAGAAAAAGTAGATCATTTTTTAAAGAAAGCAATACCAACACAGCTGGAAAAAATACGCAGCGCAAGGTTTTTCCGAAATACAGGGTAGCGATCAGTTCAAATCCTGACAAAGGTTTGTAGTAACACCTAACGTTTACCGATGGTCTCGTTAGGGTTTTCGGAGTAGTAGTAATCTTGGACTTTACATCCTGTGCCTTGCCTCACAGTTACGATTGAGGGGATTTCCGCAAAGTATTCCTCCCGTTGGGCAGCCGAGTATACCCATAGATTAAGGTTACCCTTTTCGGGGTAGTTACCAGTCACCTTGACACATCCGTTGTGTTCTTGGTTAGCGTTCATTCGCGTTCCCTTCAGCTCTTCAATCTCCACAAGCGTCCCCAATTTTATCCCTTGAATAGCCGCGCTAGTGTACACGGTAAGCTGTTCACCAGAGTCACCTAGTGCAAAGTCGACGATAGCGTAGCAACCATTAGGATGTTCTTCGCTTGCGGACTTTACAACGTTGTACCATGTTCCATTTTTATCCCTGCCGGAACCGAGCATCTTGAGTTCATTCACGAAATCCTTGTTGAGCTTAGGTCTGCCAACGAACGCATCGCCTTCACAAACATGGATTTCCTCCTCGCCACTCTCCACGCTTGTTTCCTCGTTTTCAAAGGCGCTAACGTAAGTGGTAAATTCATAATTTTCTGCTTCGATTGGTATACTTGCCGACCCCTGTTGAGTACTGTCGGCTGGAAGGGTGTGCACGGAGTTGAGCAAAGCGAGTGTAACGACAATCACAACAAACAGCTTACCAGCCCAAGCATAACTCATGATGGTAAGTTTTGGAAGAAGTGGTTACAACCGAAACTAAGGAAGGGGAAACGGGCTACGGATGGATACTGTATAAAATGTAATCGAGCCGAGAATAGGGTACTGCGGAAACAAGCAGATGCAGCGCACAGGTGGACGTGAGATACTGTGACTCGAGGTGGGCAGTTGTCTAAAATCGAATAGTAATACAATCAACTTTGGCTAACCAGAGTAAACGACAGAAGTAGGTAGGCAAAATCGGTATCATGGGAAAAAATACAGCCTAAGAGTAGCGTGTGTTGGAGTAAGTGAATTAAAAAAATGGCCGGATATCTCCTTCCCTTTTATATTGGATAGAAGGGCAGCTCTCTCGTACGGGGTGGTCTATTGTAAACCATTCTCCCCCCTGGCACACAAAGAGTGGGACTATATCTTTACAGTGGTCCCATACCACACATGGGCGAACAACGGGTTATGCAAAACTTAGTACTACTTTTAGAATGTGGGCAGCCCTATTCGGTCAAGTGATGGACTAACCCAAGCCTTCCAAATGCAACAAATTGCACTGTTTCCATATTCGAAATTCCTAGAACCCTGAGCTAAATGATATCCTAAAAATGGGGACTAACACACGAACTTTCGTTTGTTCACGACTTATCCCATGGGATGGGTCCTAGGCAAATTAGGACAGCAGATTGCCGCATATTCATTAGTTATTTTGCCCAGTGATAAGACATTAAATGCCGATAATGAAGGGACGAGTGCCCCTGACTAACCATTCTTTGGTGTAATCGCATACTTTTCTCCTTGCCCATTTTTGATCATTCCAATAAATTCCCCTGTTTACCAAACTGATTGCATTAAACGCGTCCAGCAAGGGTATACTCGCTTGACAAAGTATGTCGTCGAGAAAAAAAATACATCGCGAATTTTTCGTGTTTCATTTTTTACTGCTAGGGGAAAGGGTGAAGATGAAATTAGTAAAAAAAACCTAACTAATGGGCACCTTATGAAGGGAATCCACGGAAACTATTTACCAGGATTATCAATAGCCATAACAATATTGGCCAACGTGAACTAGTCAATTAGGAAACCCATTACCAGCGCCTAGTTTAGATACAGATCATGAAATTATCCATAGAGCAGCCCAACAGGCTTGGATGGTTTGCGTATTTGTTTATGATTTATTTTGAAGCGTCAGTTGCCTCCTACACCATATTCCTCTATTTGGCAGCCGTGGTAATTAGGGTCTGCAACCGGTATGGATAAGTTTAAAGGGTAGTTCATTATGAAATACGATTAAATGAAACAATGAAGGCCGAGTATCGCCTCATTGCTCCGAGTCACACTTTTCGAAGCAGGCCTCTTCATTCTTGGTATTGGTTGTTGACACGGGCTAGCACCTGTATTTTTTTCGGTGGCAGTGCGAGGATGTTGAACATTACGAGTTGGCGTCGTGAGGCTGGTGGGAAAATCAAAGACACTTTCGACAAATGTCTTTGGCCAGTGTTTTCTTTTGTTCAATATATAGGAAAAAGAAAGAGTGGCTACCACTTTACAAGTTTTGCTCCAAAAATTGTGAGGTTTCACTAAATTATACTAACCTACTCGAGTTTCAAGGTGCCCGTTTCCACCCAGGAGCATGTAAAAAAAGACAGTATCAAGAGTATAAACGTTAAATATGGGTGATTTTTTTCGACTATATAACGAAAAGTCTGCCGGGGTTGAATGTATCTCGCACAAACTTCTATTAGCTAAGTTGTAGCTAGTACATCTTTGCTCCAAATCGCTATATAGGCGAAAAACATCACCCATGTTATTATTTGCATTCGAAATTAAAGGTGGATGCTGATTATCTTTTTATCGTCAAGAAGGCTCTGTTGGCAATTAGGGATGGTACCCACAACATCGAACAACCTATACTGATAAAGGATGGAAAGGCTTCCATTTCTTGAGACCTCAGAATTGGAAACGAGTCTCCGATTTAACATACCTGTTGTATTACATTCGCTTCGTGAGTCGATATTTAGGTTTATTTAACGAATGTGTCCCCTGGATATGTAATTAAAAACAGGGCCCACGAGGTGATCGTGCTAGTGTTCGTCGAGATGTTCCTTTTACATCCACGTTAATTACGCCAAGTTCCTACGGCTTCATCCCCCAAAAAAAAGAAATACTTGCACCGCCAATTTTACAATGTTTCGCCACTCTCTGTTTCTTTTTCTAGATCTAGTCCCAGCCAATCTTAATATTCGGAACTGTATGTAGACATATACGTGTTAGGATGATATAACGTCCAGTAAAAGTAATGCACCGGCGTTGGAGATATCCCAATTTTTGTCGACAAGTCTCTCCACATTAGTGCTATCGTTACATTAGCACCACGGTCGACCGGTTGATTGGCTTTTATTTTTACTAATGCCGGATGAAATTTTCGAAAGGATAGCCTGATGCCCACAATTTTTTCGTATATTATTTTTCATTTGAACCTTCTCCCCCCCTCACGTAAGGAAGTGTAGATAAGATTTTCTAACCATCCAGCGTTACCAGATCATCGGTAATGCCACACACCCACAAACCGACACCCAAAGTAAGTTATACAATGATTTGATAAACAAAGCCACCTGATGTATTTCGTTATCTTGGCTCCCGAATCCTATACTTCGTGCTTAATACCTCATTTTTAGCACTTACAATATAATAAAGGTGTATTATAGATTATCATTCCCGCTATTTTGCTCCAGTGCAGCCACGCCCAAGGAAGCATGTGTCATTTTTATGTGAAGAATGGCCAAGTGATGAGAACCAGTTTGTGAAAAATTCAACCAGTCGAAGATTTACCAAATGTGTTATTGCTGTATTTTCTTTATTATTGACAATTTTATTTTATAAATACTTTAGACAGTTTAGTGCATTTTTGTAACTTCCATGTTGCCTTTATCGTTCGAGTTAGCTAGTTAGTCCTTTGACCTTAAAATTTATCCAATGTTGACATTCATAACGTAATGGATGTCCCAGCTTTCTTCGGACCCTTGATTAATGATGGTCATTCGTTGGTGAACCACCATTTTAGCGAAGTAGAGCCGTCCTATTGCATATCATGGTATCATGAGGTTACCACACCAGATGAATATGGTAAACTATGATGACTAAAGGGGAGGGATTAGGTTAGGCCGGGTTGCACAAAGGAATTGTTTGGCCTAAAAACGTAAGCTGGGAAAGTATTTCACCACACCTTACCACTGGGAACTAAAGATACTATTAGGTAACGTCAATTCGAATCCAACGATTTCGAACAGTTTTATAAGTTCTCGGGTGAAAACATCGCTCCTACTATCCGCCCAATAATCTGTTTATGAATAACCCAAAGTACCTAGAATGGAAACCAAAGTATACCATATATTCCTAATGACGTAGAATGTCTGCAGCAAATATTCACGGTCATTGCAGTAAACAAACAGTACAATTTTATTGGCTTCGTACTTATAATTTTACCCGGTAAGGTTGTATAGGAATTTTGGTTCACAGTTTCCCAAAAAATAATGATGGAAATACCGGAGGTGTAAGTTCTATAATGGATAATAGATTAGGTATCATCCCTGTGATAAAAGTTTCAAAGACAACGCCAAAAACAGAACTTTGAATCTTGTCGTTGCCACTATGTAGAATTAGAATAACCAAGTATGATTGCAAGATTCTCGCTAGTTTTCCAGGCGGAGATGTAACAATCGTGAGTGCCACACTTATATAAACAGTACTATATACCCTATCAGCAAATTGGCCTGATACATACAATATGGTACAATCGTTTTCATAACCTTGTGCTTTTACCCGTACAATTTTTTTTGCATTGATTTCAACCAATATCGCTTTACACTATTGGGAAAAATCGTTCTCTTGTATTCATACGTCATACTGTATGTCATTTAACCTGAGAATTACATTTCGCCGTTTCACTTTACCTTCTACAGTGTCAGTTATTTGGTTAACTGTACTTAGATATCCCCAACCTCAATCACGGTATATACTTCCTGTATCTTTTCGGTCGTCATCCCGACGGTATATTGGCAGTTAGCTACCTAAACCCAACACTTTGTTTATCACTTAACATGTCAGGTAATGGATACAGTAGTAGGCTCGATATCCAAGGGCTTTTTCGCGACTATAATCGTCGGTACTTCCAGAACACAATCCAAAATGTGGGGATACAGTGGTCCGCGACAATACCCTCGAGAGTAATCGGGTGGTTTATCCCCGGTACTGGAGGAGGTTCCGGTCTTATTGAGCTTAACGAGGTCGATTTGCGCCATCAGCCTCCTAATAAAATAAGTGATGTGGTTCTACACGAAATGATCCATGCCTACCTCTATATCCTGGGAAACACCGACCATGCTGATCATGGTCCATCTTTTATAGTGGAAATGAACCGAATCAACCGGTTACATGGTAGCAATGTCACCGTACATTTCTCACCCAGTCATAGTTCCCATACGCCGCGGAACCAGGTACCGAGCATACCCCATGTGTCAACTCCCTCATTTATTCCCCCTCAGGGTTTGGGTCAGTCACAGCAAAGTCTGTGGTACACCAACTACGTGGACCAAATCTCCCAGTCATTTCACTCATCGTATACCTCACCACATGTGAGTATTTCGGATGGCTCGCGGGTTACGGTGCATATTGGGGGCTCCGTAATCCACTTTATTAACGGAGGACTAAACTTTACCAGTAATCACTCTACATCATGGAATACCGTAAACACGGTGCTGCCAACACTCGAGGATGCTACTCCTGATTGCATCGTACGGTGTGACAGATGTGGTCGGAGCGATTTTAACATAGTTAATATCGTAGACCACTCAAGGAGATGTTACGGTCTGGGTTAAAGGCTTCACTGGTCATGGTGGGTTAGCAATAGAAAGTTACTTACAATATGTACACTAGTCATCAATTCCTTTGTTATTTTTTCCGATTTGACGGTAAGCTGATGGTTACTAGCAACCACATTTGCGTCTGCTTTTATTCAACAACAGCCCTAACCCACACTTGGATTATTTGCATTTATATGTACTTTCCATGTAATAAAAATTGTATAAAATTGGGATCACTGACGTGGGATTATTCCATTTTTTCAAAAAAGCATCTGGATAATAGTCCAGTCGTTAGTGGTTATAGAAGGACAGTAAATTTCTGTCACCATTGAAATGTAAAGCACTATAGACTGAAAACATTTATATGATATGGTGTCACCCTATGGCTAGTCTTGTAATTCGAAATATTACAGTTTTGGCTATTGACTTCGTCACTGCATGTTTCAGAGGTGAGTTATTCATAGGGCCAAAACGACCAAATTTCTTGCTTTGTGTGACCAGTTATCCACGGTGACCTAACGTCCAAAAAAAAGAACACATCTCAACCCCTTATCTTGTTTTCACGAAATGAGAAAATAATTTCCCATAATTATTGTCAAAACAAGATAAAATGTCGCACTATCCAGAAGCAAGAACAATAATTCATTCCCGGTTTAAATCTTGAATAATTTCATCCTGCACTCCTAATTTCACACCATACAATTTTCAGGCCTTTTCTGCTCTTCAAAGTATGCTGTGGGGGTGGGGGGGGGGTAAAATGTTGCATTATTGTGCCTGGAGAACGCGGTAGCCTGAAAGGATATTGCTGTCATGCCTGGGAACTGATTCCTTTCCTCCTGGACTTCTAGATTCAAAGTTGACATCCCAGGTGACCATCATCCCCACATTAGACACTACCATTGTTTTATCATTAATAGGGTATTCTCCTCCTCAATAATAATATCACACCTACTGTGTAGCTGGGCTCATCAGCTATCTAAATCCACTAATTTACTTGCTTGGCTCAATAGTTCAGTACAGTTCCTCAGTTTTCCTGGTTCCCAGTTCTTGTGTCTCCTTGTCCTCATTTTATTCTTCCTATTGTTTGTGTTTCTCCCCAATTCAACTCATCTTATTTGAATGAGTTCCAAGTGGAAGCCTTAATTTTCACGAGTTAAACAAATGATTTCCCATAATTTCTGGTGACTCGTGAAAAATGTCAAATGAGCATTACATTGCTAATTCTCCATAAGCAATTGGTATCAATTAATACAAAAGTTTCCAGAGATCCACATAAGAAACAGATTTTATTAATAATAAATACCATTATTGTCAAGTACTGTGAGCACCCTCTTGAACCACTCATCAAAACATCTGTGAAAATCACTTCACTGGAGGGAACCAAGGACTTCACTATATGCCCCTATAATCTCATCATCGTTGTCAAAGACTCTACCCTCCAGCTTTTTCTTGATACACAGGAACAACCAAAAGTCACATGGTGCAAAGTCAGGAGAGTAGGGTGGTGCTTTAAGCAGTTGAGGTCCAAGCTCGTCCATATAGGCCTTGCTATCATGGGAAACATAAAGTCTTCTATTGCCCTGGTGGAGGTTGATACAGGAAGTGGGTGACTTTGGATGTGCTTTCTGCCATTCCCCAATCATTGGTTTGACACAATTCTCTATGTAGTAGGTGTAGTGCCGGCCAAAGGACGGCAACGAGATTAACCCAATTGTACCATCGTCCGTAGCCTGACTTCCACAAACTGTACGCATACAGTCGTGTTG
>JAOPJG010000880.1:0-15501 GCA_027478255.1 Dispira simplex | reverse complement strand
CACACCACCAAACCGCACCGTCGGCAGTGGTGACGTCGAAAAAACAATGTAAATCGTCGGTTACACAAACGACAGGTGGATGCAATTTCGTCCGGTTCCCAAGCGTTTTCGGGTAAGCAGTAGCGAACCACCCACGGCCCTTGACGTTCCGATGGGGATGCCACGGTTGGTGTACTCACTGCCACAAATTCGCCGCGACCAGCGTGAGGATCTCCATCTTCCACACTTTGAAACGTTGGTGGATTAGCAGAACGGGATGTGGTAGCCGCTACCGAGGATGAGGAAGTAGGTGCTACATTTGGTAGAGAATAGACCGTCGGATGCGACGCTAACCCTGGTGCACCGGTATACTGCCGAGGGAACCGACTTACGCGGGATTCCTTAACAGGGTCACACCCTACCGACGTAGCCGTCGTTGTCAAGAGCGTGACAGCACCCAGGGAATACAAGCGTCGACGGGCCATTAGGGTAGGTATTGGTGTCAAGGTTGAATTGGATAGAGGGGACTCCCCTTCAGTGGTTAAAATGGAAATTGGCATCGAGTGGGCCGTACGCTGAACAGGATTGGGTACCGTCGTGGGATTGATTAAATGACGCAAAGTTTTTACACGGTGACCATCCGACGGTCGGGTTGGCATCGCAGGTGGGGACAAGGCAGTAGACAGCCCCAGGGTCGGGGAGGCTTGCTCAGACCCTACCATCGCCACCGCGGGGGTAGAAAGCATACGAACCATCCACCGCCGCGACAAGGACAACGGCGACTGGGCTCCGGTCTCGACATTCTCTTTACCTCGAATAGTTTCCCTAGTAGTATGGCCCACCACTGAACGGTGCCGACGGAGCAAACCCGGTGGTTGATTTGGTGTGAACTGAGTAAGGTCTACCAACGAATCGTTTAACGCCCCCTGAATATTGCTAGTCAACTCCTGCTTGTATTGAACTAGCCGACGTTCGATAGCACGAGCATGACCGGTGTATTCGCTCCAGAGTTGAACCGCCGCACTCCGACGGGCCGGTTCGGTATCTGACTGGATACCCTGGGCCAAAATGGCAATACTGGATTCGAAAAGCCGAAGACGGTCTTCTAGGTCGTCAGTCGAGGGCGGAAGAGAACGTATCGACAGTCGTTGACTGGACAGCCGACGGGGTCCCATTTCTGGTGGACTCGGCATATGCAGGGCTCGATGACTCTGAGACACGGCAGAGGCCGGACTGGTCAATACTCGTCGCAAAGGCGGGGGATTACTGGTTCTCAATGGGGAGAGCTGGGGATTCTGAGGCTCAAGGTCGGCCAAAAAGGCAGGATGTTTGCCCTTGGCCAAGCGCGAGGGACTCATGGGCATTGGGTACATCCCAGACATGTCTAATGATTCCCCTCTGTCATTTGATGTAACAGGGCCAGCTAGGGCTTGAGCGCGCTGGACATAGTCGAATTGCAGATTGATGCTACCCCGGGAACCTAGCCGTAATGCCGGGGACGATGGTATCACAGGAATTGGAGTAAGAGGAGTCGCACTGGCCGGCTCCGATGGCTGACCGGTCAGCGTATACGCCTGGAGGTGTTGGCGATCTGTAACTAAAGGAACAGTAGTAATACTACTACCATTTTCCCCGCCGGTAGCCAAAGGTAAGGAGGAAGATGAAAGTGTCACATTTCGTTGTTCGCCAGAAGGGGTATGGACACTGGCATCCAACGACGGTAATCTAGCGGAACGTTGATTAAGACGGGAAATGTCCACCTTGCGCTTCATCACCCGTATCCAACGGCGTCGTCGTACCCAGCTGCTTGAAGTGGGAGGGGCCAACTCGGACGCAACCTGTAACGGCCAAGGCACGGCACCGCCTGTTTGGTCCGGACGGATTCCTGTGGGAGGCAAGGAACCGGACCCAGGGGGAAATAAGACCGCCTTGGGTTCGGTAATCCAATGGGTATCGGGTAAAGAAAAGGCGCGGGCGTACTGCCAACCATTCTCATGGTGCACTTGGGGGTGCCGAAGGTCGAGAAACCAATCCGTTAACCAGTACCAGTCCGAATCGACCCTGGCTGCTGCATCTTCTTTGGTCAACACTACTAATGGATGCGCTGTCGTTGGCTCAGAATTCCGAGATGGGAGATGAACACGGTCCATGGTACACGGGGTTCCGTCTACCAGACACCAAGGAGACATATGGGGATCCGATGTTGCCAAAGCCTCGGGAGAAAATTTTGGGGTGCCAAACGAACGTCGAAAGAAGGAGCCTACGGCGCTTGTAATGGGGAGCCGCTGGTTTTCCAGAACGATAATGGCCACGGTATGGTGGGTCATCATCAGTTCATCCGGGGGCGTACTCATACTATACGCAAGGGCAATATCAAGGGCAACGCTACCCCTGCCCGGCGGGGTAGTCTCTGATGATGGTAAGAACTGACGCTGCCACTGACGCTCAGCGGTGGCCAGTAAATCGCAAAGATAACTCGTTCCTATACTGGGCACCGTCGCGGCGGCCACATCGTACGCGTTTTCATCGGCCCCACTGCGTATCAGGGGGTTGGCCCGCATGTGGTATAGCAGATACTTGACCACCAGCGTTTGACCCACCGCCGCGGCGTTCATCAAAGGGGTATACCCCTGGATATTTTGCACATCAACCATTGCACTGGCCTTTTCGCATAGCCAACATACCATTTTCAGATGACCCTTGCTGCTCGCGTTATGCAAGGCAGTCCACCCGTCCTTGTCGGTGTGCTGCACGTTGGCTCCACGTTGGAGCAAAAACTTGACAATAGATAGCTGTCCGTGGTAGGCCGCTTTCAGGAGGGCGGTCTCATTTTCCCGATCAGGAAAATCCACGGTGGCTTTGGCGTGGTCCACCAACCATTGTACGACACCGAGCTGACCCCGTTTGGCCGCGTGGTGCAGAGCGGTCATCCCCGTCGAAGGAATTGCCGAATCTACGTGCAATGATGACGAGGTGGAATCGGTTGATACCAGGACAGACTGGCTATCGCCAAACGCATGACTGCCCTCGGTTTGGGTTTTGCCCTTGAGGTGGGTAGGGAGGGTTAAACAGGCCTGTATCGTATCCAAGTCACCAGTTTCGGCGACTTGGCAAAGCTTGGTGACGGTAGGTGCAAACCGCTGGTCCGGATGTACAGCAGGAGTCAAGCGCGACAGTCGACGGGTGGTCGAGGAGGAATCGGCCGCGAGTATTTCACGCAAAGATACTTCCGACCCAGCCTGAGAAGTACTGACACTTGTGAGGGAACTAGTACGTGACCCAGCACCCGGTGGCACGCTATGATTGCGGGCTTCCGCGACCGACGACGGTGGAGAGGGTAACGTCGTTTTTCCGGGTAACCCTAACTCGGGAAGGTGGATGGCCCCATTATGAGTAGCTCCATAAAACGGATGAATTTGACCGGGTAGAGGAGGAAGAACAAACTGAGGTAACGACTCCAATAACTGCCGTTGTTCAATAGTAAGATTGGTAGATGAACCCAAAAAGAGAGGTGTTGAACCTGCCATGTCTACACTGCCATAACACTGGACCTTTGAGTTATGATGGAGTTGTGCAATCTGGCGAGGACTGGGTAGTAGGATAAGACAGAGTAACAATCGAAGAACCAATTCAAATACAAAGCAAATAGTGTGGATGACAAAGGTGGAAAAAGCTATAACCAACAATAGCACACAAAGTGCTGTAAACAGTCAACTTCAAAAATAAAATACACTTGGACTGACTCACGAAGAAAACAAAATTTATTTATTTTTTTCTTTTGGATATAAAAAAATACTGACTGTAAAATGTTAACCCACACTTGCCTCGCGTCAGGTATAGCTTGTAACCTGGGACCTACCATTCCGCACTCTGGAAGTAGGTGAAGAGTTTACCTGCCATGTAATACCCAAGCACTCCATCCTTGTGGAAATAACCTCGTTAGAACTACACCCCGCTCCTATTTCCAGCTTAATCATCAGTCAGTGGGAGAGGATGGATTAGTGTGACGGTAGGTGGATGTGCTGACCATTTATCCAATTCTTTTTTTTTTCGTTATCAAACTCTCCCAACAAAAATAGCTAATATGTGCTACATCGTAGGTTGGTCTCTATTTATTAATTAACATTACTAAAAAAATCATCAATTTAAATAATTACGAATCGAAATACGAGATAAAATATGGGTAGTTCTTTTTCAACTACATAGCGAAAAATCCGCCGAAATTGAAAGAGTCTCTCACAAACTCCTATTGGTTACGTTGCAGCTGGTACATTTTTTGCTCCATACCCCTACATAGTCGAAAAAAATCACCCATATATATTAGGGTAACATAGCACAATGACTTGTTCCATAAGATCAACATAGGGTTCAGGAATGTCAGTGTGCAACCCTGTGGCTCATAATAATCATCAGGGCATTACAAAATTAAACAAGAAGGGTTAGTGAGAAAAAAAACAATATTCTACGAGTTGCTCCTTGTGAAGGTGACACGCTTACTCAACATGACCTCATTCTCTACATGGCAGTACCATGTAACCTTAGGCGTTGTACTGGATCTTAAAAGTGGGGGACGTCCAACTGTCATAGTCATCAGAATTGGATTTTTCACCAAACGGACGTAAGGCGGCCAACATCAGCTGGTATCTGCCATTGGGAACACGGCGCAGGTCCCATTTGAGAAGACTCTTGTAACCATAACCCGACCAGGTAAAAGTCGTGTTGGGAAGGTAAGCCTCAAAGCTGCGTCCAGTATAATCCAATGCGCCGTTGGTGTAGGCGTACCATACATTACCATTATCAACATTGATAGCGTATATACGGATATAACTGGTAGGATGATCCTTAATCAAAGTGATACCCGGTTTACTATTAACCATGTCGAAAATCACCGAGCCAGCCAGAGGCCCCATTCCACTGCTGCTGACATTAACCAACATTGGTAGATTACCACCGGCAGTACGTAGAACGGGCATAGTGCTATAGTCCCCTTTGAGTCCCTGGTAAGGGATGGTAAGGCTCACACCGCTTTCGTCAGTCGCGCTGAAAAACAAATACCCGCTATAAATCCAATACTCCTCATCGGGTAGATAGGGCTGAGTAATGGTAGCAGTGACCGTCGCTTTACTGCCTGCCGCTATGGTTAGGGTGGACCGGTTCAGGCTGACTTGGGCGGTTACACCGCTGCGACGAGGCACCGGGTTCCGACTTTTATCAGGGTTGCGGTTAGAGAAAGAGTAGGATCCGGTATGTTTGGCGGACAAGGTAATGGAAGTTTTTCCTATATTCTGGATGGTGAACGAGCGAGTGGCCACACCGTTGGTGAATTTTCCTTTGTTAGTATCCAACAATTCGAGCGTGGACTGGCTAGCTACTAAGGGGGTGGTAAGAGCGGCGTATACGTTCATGAGGCCGGAACCTTGACGGAGTACTGAGTCGCAAATGCTGGCATTGAAGCAATAAGGTTTGGCAGTCTGCAAAAACTGAGTTTTATAAGAAAGACCTAGTTTACCATTGAGTTGACGAAGCAACGCTACGGCACCCGAAACCTGTGGAGTAGCCTGGGAGGTACCCGAAGCCCAAGAGTACTGCCCTGCCCAGAGCGGGACGGTGGAGTAGATAAACTGGCCGGGAGCGGTGATTTCCCCTTTAATGTGCAGTTCTGGGTCAGGACCGTACGACGAAAAAGCTGACACCTGTTTGGGCTGAACGCTATCCCAAGAATAATAATCGGCGTCACTACTGATGGTCACGGTTTGGCCGGCTTCCAGTTTTCTCACGAGGTAGTCGCCATCACTTTTGGTAATCGATGCCATGCGTAAGTTATGGGGGTAAGTAATGCCATCCATACTAGGCTGAGTCTGATTATTAGCCATGGGGATTATCATCCCCGCAGCCCCCGCAGCCAGGGCTTGTGCAGCCCGGGCATTATCACTACAGTCGGCCTCGGCGGTCAAGAGGACGATCTTACCCTGGACGGTGGTAGGGTCAAACCCACTGCACCCACTATGGCCCCCATTGTTGTCTACGGGGTACACCAACTCGGTATCGTGAAAGATAAAGTAAGGAACTGGGGGTGGCAATTCTATTGATCGCATCAAAGTCACAGTTTCGTCACTGGTGGCATTGAGCTGATTACCCCAGTAGCGACCAGGGTTAACGGAGTTCACGCTCAGGACCTTAGTCCCAGTACTCGGGTTGGAGGAGGCAAACAATGAATCGTCACCCATATTACCGTTGGCAGCAATCACGGGCATTCCAAGGCGTGTCAGCAGGTCGGCCAGGCGGGCACTGGGACTCTGAGCCCATTCCCCTGGTTCGCCAACTGACAGGCTAACCATATGCATGCCATCCATAAAAGCCGCCAGCATACCCTGCATGATAACATCCTCCCCTACATTACCGGTGGGACCACAACCGAAAATGCGGTAGATCCCAAGGGTTGCTTCGGGTGCTATCCCTTGATAAACTCCGTCATTGCCGGCCAAAATTCCCGTCACATGAGTTCCGTGGCCATTACACTCGTCCATGGGATTCTTGTCAGGAACCGCCACGGGGTTGGCAATCCCGTCGTAATCGTTACCCACTAGGTCATAGCCATAGGCCACCCGACAACCAGCAGTCTTGAAGCAGTTACCAAAGGCCGGATGTGTGTAGTCCAACCCGGAGTCTACGATACCTATTTTGACACCCTTGCCCGTCAAACTTAGTGTTTCTCGTAGTTTGGTCACACCAAGCATGTCGAGAACCAAGTTTTCCCGGGCAGGATTAAGGGGCCGGGATGAACCCTCACTACTGGCTTCAGTGGCACTAGTGTCGGACCTCTGGCCTTCACTATCATCGGTATTGGTTTCGGTCACATCCCGTCGAGTAGGGGCCGTGCGTAGAGGGAACGGTTTTCCATCGTGCGCACTGGCGGAATACATAACCCGGACCGGATATAGGTTGGCAACGGAGCTCAGCTCCGAAATGGTATCTGTATCATTTTCGGACACCGTCACAGACATGATATTCATGACCTCGGAAAAGTCATACTCAATTTGGATAGTCGCGTTGGTACTATTTAGGTCTCGGCGCATTACCGTGGGGGTCACAGTTTCATTGGTGGAAGGGTCCTTTTCGTGAAACTCGACCATGTAACGGTCAGGTACGTGATTGGGTGACGCTTTGGTCCACGACCTGTAACCCTGTTGCCGGCGATGTAAGCTTGCATAGCTACTATGGACTAGAAAAAGCACACCCAAAATTGTGATAATCGACTGCATCACTCACTTGAAAAATAAGGGGAAATTTACCGACTGATGAGACAAGAAAGACTGGGAGCAAGATTCTATAACAATATCTACTAGTACACGAGAAATCCAAGTAACGATTAAAAGCTTTTGGTATGACTGCAAGTAGCTCTTGTATATCGTATAAAAATTCGTCACCTGGTAAAACTAGGACAGGAAAGATGGGTATCTGGGTACAGACGAGTGGGAATTGGTAGACTAGTTACATGAAAAAATAGCCAGGAGGTTTTAACATTTACAGCAAAGATAAATAGGAAATAGAAAACTGAAATTAATGAAATTGATGAATAAAATAACAGTGTCTACGAGGACGAAAGAACGGGTTTAAATAATTAGGCGGCTAGTCGTAAGTCAACGTTGTTATAACTGCTTAAGTCCCAAGCAACATTCCTCAGGCCACACCCTTTGGAAAAATATCGTTACAGATGTGGAAAAACCAATATTTATATCATAACAGATGTGGCACTGCCAGTAACACATAAACATAAAAAAAGCATCCAATTTCAAATAGATATTGTTCAGGGTTAACACAGCAGTATTTATGCTAATTACCTTTTTCTATTATGCTCACCAGGTCGCCAAATAAGCAATAAGAAACAGCAAGGGAGAATGAGAGCGAAGGAAATATCGTTGATCTACATGAGGGACTATTAGCTAGCTGGCTGTATTGCGACAGGACTTTCCCCTGTTGACCTTCTTTTTAGGTTCTTGACCACTGTATGTGGCTTAATAGACAAAGGGTAAGTCTTTCACCAATGCCTTGGGATATAGTCCCCCCCCCATGAAAATTGGACAGTGCTGTGATACAAAATTCTCCAAAATTTTTATCAGTGGAAAGTCAAATCAGTCCGTAAATAATAGGACAGCTTAGAAAGGGAAGTCTTGGTCAATCCGACAATCGTTCCTATTAGGGAAATAAGCGGAAGCACACTTCCTAAAATGCGAGGGTTTAGCCTTTTTCCTCCTGTTGAATAACGGACGTGTAGTAAAAGCAGCACTGACGGTGACTGAGTGGAGGGAAATCGAACACAAACGGTGGATATACGAATGACCAATGTTTATTCTTTCAGGCGACTGCTCTTGGTTAATCCACAATCCTTGGAATATTAGCTTTCTTGCCATAATTAACATTTTCCCCAATGAGCGATAGTTTTTATGATTTCCACGAAATGTTGTCTCGCTTATACCGCAGGGTATTGGATGGTCTAAAAAATTGGATTCGTCATTGGATAGAGATCCTTTACAGGATTCGCGCACTGTTCGTTGAACAACCGCCGTATGAAAATAACTGACATGTATAATTAATTTTCCCCGAAAGTATCGAATTTACCAATTCCTCCTCACCATTCCCCTAACGAGGAAGCGAATAATGTTTGAACTGACCGTTCTCAATAAAACCCATTCTTGGAGACGATAAACCACCTAACCGGTACGCTGCCCGGACAACGAATTATAAACATCGCTTATTATTTTATTGATGTAACCCACAACTTTTTACCCCTCTCCATAGGAGTAGCCATTATTCCGAGGTGAACTTAATTTTTAGAGCGGAAGATAGACATACTTTTATTACCGCTGGTACCAACCCCTAATAAACCAATATGAGGGCTAGTGATATTTGCAGAATCCCTACTGTCCTGAGCAACGCTATTCGTAGATACGCACGCGATAGCCACGAAAGACTTTCCTTTTTTTTCACGTTGAAACCTGCATGTCCAGGAACAATGCCAAACACCCCACATGAATGATACACCCTTAGACAGGATGATCGTCATGTACTGAGTGTCATATTAGGGTGATTAACCGATGATGTCCTGTTAAAACACCTCCAACGTCAAATTCGAATGATGTTCTCTCACGCCGCCTTGTCACATTGGGTGAAGAGATCTATGATATTTCATTCTTTAAGCTGTCATTTTTTTCATAATATCTTGCTTATGGGTATTTATTAGGCTGCGGATGGATTGGCCTTCGGATCCACCACAGCTTTTTTTTCCTTGTATACCAATGGTCAACGTTGAGCTGTACTACTGCACATAGGTTATTTGCCGTCTATTTTCTGGCGTGTAAGGGATCAACTGACTTCCTAATGATATACGGAATTTTTACCCAATCCCGATAAGTATATGAGTGGCAGGTATGGAATACGGGCATTGTTAAGTATAGTAATTATTTTTTTTCTAAATGACAAGCATCAAAATATGAAAGGGGAGTACATATGTCGTATGCCAGGAAATCTATCCGGCAGAAAAAGGAAGAGGTGTTTGCTGCCACTTATTCACACCTTTGTTGGAAAAAAATGCAGATGGGAAACGAACAAACGGCAATGGTCAGTGATTTATGGCCGTTAACAATTTGAGTCGCATGGAGTGGAATAGTGCCCAGGCATTATAATAGCGAAAGGGCTGGAACTGAGGGTAGCTTTATGTTAACCCCACTCCGACTTTAAACTGTTTAACGAGAGAAAAGCATGGTATTTTTTTTTCATTTTTGCATCGTTTACCACTAGCCCTCACATTGTGTTGAGATATGACTATACTCTCGCAGTATACCCTGCAGTGGCCCACAAGCAACGTACTGTCACATAAACCGAAAAGTAGCAGTGAAAAACCAAATGAAACGCTGACTTGGCCACTTTTACCTCCTCATTCACATGATGCAAAACCATGCATAGAGGATTCTGGCACTGTCGTTCTTTTTTTATCAGTAGTATGCGAGTGCAGGTGCCCTGCTCTATACTAAGCATAAACACAGCTCAGTAATACATCACACCCAGCTCGTGACAACTGCAGGGAACAACGTCCAAGGGCATTAGTTGGTACATTTACTTTTTTTAATCAAGTAGTACATTAGTAAAGTTCATTGACGGGCACCCTTTCCACGTGCACAAGGTCGTAGACGTGTACGAGGATCCACCCCCCCCCCTTTATAACCGAAGGGAAGGGTCGATTAACTTTTCCGAGAATTAGTGCTTCAAGCCAACCAGAATGGGGAATGACTTTGGAATAGGGCGCGGATGGGCAATCAAACTCAGCCCAGGGTAGAGTGGAGTGGACGTCACTATTATTCGTCCAACGGGAGAGAGGGATTATTCCACTCTTCTCTCCCTCGCTCTCTCTCTCTCTCCACACAATCACACAAAGAATATCACCATTTTGTGAACGACTGTTTGTTATCCTTCACAGTCGTAACTTCATCTCTGTTGGCCATCATCGGATTGGGCTGTTTACCCCCAAGGTTCCTGTGCAGTCCTTTCGTTATTAGCAGTATTCATTCTTATCGTAAGCTTGTACATTTTGTGAGGAGTGTTATTATTGTTATTTACACGCTCAGTTACATTGTTACCCGTCTCTCATCCAACTTTACCCAAACCTACTACTTTCGCCGTATTAGTGGTTCCAGCTTGTTTTTCCCTACTCTCACCACTTCAACCGTGCTGACCATCACATTCCCCTGTACCGGGTTAGAGGTCACCTCTCATTAACCAACCCGAATGGCCTCATCTCCATTAAAGCAGTATTATCCCCTCCATACGGCTTCCACGCCCACGTCCCCCTGTGGGACTCCCAGGTACCAATTGACCGAGGTATTACGCTGGGATGAGTCGCAGGTGGCCAAATGGTTACAAGACAATCGGTTTGGAAAATATGGCCAACGCTTCATCGACAACAACATTACTGGGGACCTCCTCTTTGAGTTAGACTACAAGCTCCTGCGAGAACTCAACATCACCACCGTTGGGGAGCGTATCAAGTTGTCGGTGGCTATTAAAAAACTTTTACGCACATGTCTCCATAGCCGGGACGCTCTACCTCTGGACAGTTCCACTACCCCTGGTCCGAGTGCCTCCTCGGGGTCCTTGCCATTGTCCCACTCGGACCGCCCGGGGGTACTAGAGTCTCCCCCCGTTTCGTCGCCTCGTTACCCTTCATCTCTCCTCGGCCAACACAATTTTTCCACCACTTCTTTAACAGGTGGGTCTAACCCACTGATTACGGAACCCTCTGGTAGCGGTACGGGTGGGGGTCTACCTCCTGTCTCTCCTCGTTCCGTTCCCAACACAGGCGACGGTTCCTCCTTCGCTCAAGCGCCTCCATCGTATCACCTCTTGACTGGTCCGCCACCTTCGGCCTCGTCGCTACACAGCTCCCCACGGCTTGGTCCTCACCACCACCATGTGTCCGCTACCTATGATACCCGTCGCAGCAAATCCCCCGTATCCCCTCCCATTATGGCCACCCATGGGGCACCCTCAGTTCCGTTATCATCTACCGCCCCTCTCATGTCCAAACGACGCCACCGACCCGCTTCATCTTTGGCTACAGATAATGCCGTGTCCAGTGGAAAGACGGTACCCCCTTCAGCCCGCTCGGAAAAATCCAGTGAAAGCATTTATCGTCTGGCCGAAAATCTGCAGGTGGCGATTATGGGAGTTCCTGACCCCACACCTTCAGCGCAAAGCGCCAGCCGGGTCAAACAGCGCACTGCCCGTGGCAAACATGCCCCCTCACCGGACAACACCCTGGATAATCTGCGGTCCCAGCTGTCCGAATTTTTCGGAACCAGCTCTGATGCGGACGGGTCTACTCTGGCGGGCCCTGTCGGCAATAACAAAGGAAGCGGACCCCCCATCATACGTCGCCACGTGCGGGTCCTGGGCAGCGCCAACGAAACCCGCATGGTCGACATCACCGATGGGGCCGATGGTCGAGCCATTCTGGACATTATCCTCAACAGCTTCCAAATTTTTACCGATACCGATCGGTACTCTCTGTTCAGCGTATCCGGAGTGGAAGGGTCCGCCAAAAGCCTATCCCACGAAGAGCTATTTGCCCTGTGCACCAATACCCAGCGGCTAGAGCGGGAAAAATTGATTTTGCGCAAGAAACACTTACCCTTCAACAATAATGAGATGCGACGTCAGCGAGACCTCAACGAAACGATACGAATCTTGGAACAGTCCCAGCCCGATCGTGGTCCCGCTACAAGTGGTAATGGTGTTGACTCTGCTACTGGGAGTTTCGCTCCGCCATCGGCCGTTTCGACCACGACCACTGCCTCCTCCGCCGCCTTGGGTCATCCCGAACGGCCATTGAAATTGAGCAATCATTCGCAAAAGAAAGTTGCCAACTTTTTCGGGGAACGGCCCCCTTCGGAGCTTATTACTTCCAACCTGGCCCAGTATTTCCCCGGCAACGAAGAGAAAGCACGATACTCCATGTTTCGGGCCACAATTATCCATGACAAGACCAAGAGCCGTGCTTTTGCAAATTTGATATCCAAAGCCAACCCTTCAGAGGTCTTGCCCCCATCCTTCCGGCGTAGTAAAAACGGCTCCATCCTTTCCCCTAATCCAGGCGCCAACCTAGACACCTCATCTTTGGGTCACCGGGCCCGATTTTCTACCTCAAAGCGACATTCCCGGATAGTTTCCCCGCCCCAGGCGGAGATTCAAACTTCCTCGGGTATCCCTCGAACTACTGAGCCTGTGGACCGTGTGTCTTATATTACCAGTAATCCGGACTCGCCCCCACCGCCCACTTCACCTTTACCCCCTATACCAGTATCACCCGATTCTAACTCACTGCCAGGCACAGTTGAGGAGAATGGAGAAGGTGAGGCTGGTTCGGAACAGGGTCCTCTTACTGACGAATCAGCGACTTCACCACTCATCGCCGGCGACGATACCACCCCGGATGGCACAGAAGCACCATTCCAGTGGATACAGGGCGCCCTGATCGGGATGGGGTCGTTTGGCAACGTCTACCTCGGGCTAAATTCCCTGAGTGGTGCGCTCATGGCGATCAAGCAGGTGGAAATTCCTCTTGAGAACTCGGCCAGCGAGGCCCGTAAGAAGATGATGCTGGACGCTTTACAATTCGAAATCAAGATCCTGCAGGAACTAAGGCACGAGAATATTGTGCAGTATCTGGGATCCGCATCAGACGGTAAACACCTCAATATTTTCCTCGAGTACGTGCCAGGAGGATCGGTGGTAGCCATGCTGGACAACTACGGACCACTGCAGGAAACTCTGGTCCGATCATTCGTGCGACAGATTCTCAAGGGACTGCAGTACCTTCATGCGTGTGAGATCATCCATCGGGATATTAAAGGAGGCAATATTCTGGTGGACAATCAGGGGCGGATTAAAATATCCGATTTTGGTATTTCCAAAAAGATTGAAAATGAGGACCGGGCGTCCATCATGTCCAATCGATCCTCTCTCAAGGGCTCCGTCTTTTGGATGGCTCCCGAGGTAGTCAAGAAAACTCACTACACTCGCAAGGCCGATATTTGGAGTTTAGGATGTTTGGTGATCGAAATGCTCACGGGCAAGCATCCGTTTCCCAACTTTACGGAGATGCAGGCCATGTTCAAGATTGGTTCCAATACCGTGCCCGCCGTTCCTTCCGACATTTCCCCCGAGGCCAAGGACTTTTTAACCAAGACACTCGCCCTCGATTTTCAGGAACGCCCTTCGGCGGATGAACTGCTCAAACATCCGTTTGTGATAGAGTCCAAGTAATCACAGGGTGTGTATACACAGCAGATGGAGTGGGTTAGACATTCCACGCTTATTTTTCACTCTCTACTACTCTTCCTATGGGGTTTCGTGCTAAACGGTTTATTATCCTTAGTTTGGTTTTTAATGATGATAACCTTTTTGGTTTTTTTTTGAATAAATTTCTCGGTATCACATATGTATTTATTTGTTACGAGTCGCAATGAAAAAATAATTTCGCACAGTCAATGGTATTTAGTTTGCAGTGGGTAGCCAACACTTTTGCGTTGTGATGAAACCACGGTTTGTGGTACCACGCACAGGTGGTTTTGCGTCGATAAGTGGAGGACACACACAGCAAGGAAGAAAGACAGCAGAAACACAGAATAATACGTATCAATAGTTTACAATAGACAACAATCAATATATGACATATCAGAACTATGCTTTGTTTTTTGCTGGTGGCACACATAGCCGGATACTTACCTAATAATTCCCCTTACAGAACCACCTGAAGAGTGACCCTGCGCTCGGAATTGAAGCATCTTGATGCCCTCACTACACCTCCTCAGAAGGAGAGTTCATCGGACAACTGTTTGTGGAAAGTGGCGACAACCACTACGGAAACTTCATAAAGCCCAAAGGCACTTGATCCTCACACTAACACTTGATAGTGAGCTGCAGCTGCTTGTCACTTGCCCTGGCTGTGCCCCGCTGGGATCTCTTGGGGATCTCGTTGATACTATGGAGGCTGAAGAGAATGTGTGAGAATTAAAGAACTGTGGCAATGTCTCAGTTCCAGAGATGCACAGGAGGGGGTCCACTGATCATGGACTTCAAACACTTGCATGAAAATCACTCTGGAGTATGCCATGCATAGAATTGATGATCTCTAGAGAAATCCGACTTACTACACTGGTGTTTGTGTGATGTGAACCCTAGATAACCAACAGGAAGGAATTAACGATGAGTCACAATCTTCGTCTACGATTAAATATATAATAAAAAGCAGCAAGATGAGTGTTAGATATTGAAATATTTAAAAGAAGAATATAACCAATAGTTCGATGGATTAAAACTAAGATGAGCTGATTGTCAAAACCGAATGAATTTGGTGGCAGTAGTGAAATGTAAGGTAAGCAGAACCAATGATATATACTAATATAAATAGAAACGGGATTAAAATTATAATTTACTACTATATGAATAAAACTTTGGAAATAGAATAAATTAAAATCACAATGAGTTGGGTACTCAGAGTTACAGAAAAAAAACCTTAAAAATCACTTACCTTCTGCAGAAGCAAAATCAGAATTTATAATTGTAAAAAACTAAACACACAATATATGTGCTCCAAAAGCTGCATCCTTAGCATACCAAAAACTCCAAACTCCCTAAACACTGGCATCATTGTTAGTCCCAAAACTAACCAGTACTGTGAGCAAGGATCAATGGTAAAGATCCACCATCATTACTCTGCTGAGTTGGTGGCCTAGCCACCCAGTTCTGGTATATAAGCCAGTTTCACTTGAGTAACACAGCTCTCCCTCCATTATTCTTATTTTATACCTCTATACCCCTGTTACTATCTGGTATTCCCTTAAGTCATCTGGATTTGTTATTGGAACAGGAGTGGAAGATTACATCTCCTGATAAGGATGACCAGCTACCTCATGATGAAGCTGGGCCAACAGCAGAAAGGGAGTTGGAGATTACATCTCCCAATGA
>JAOPJG010000879.1:0-15512 GCA_027478255.1 Dispira simplex | reverse complement strand
AATAGCCATAAAAATCGTAGGCTTAAACTATGTAAAATCAATTGAAAAAATCGTAGAGAAATGGTGCATTTGCAACAACAAGGGGACTATTACACCCCAAAACATTATTTTCTAAATAGGTGAAACAATTAGTTGGATTAACATCATTAATTATCACAAATTATGCCTGGCCTTTGCCAGTTTCAAACATTGTACTCCATATGATGTTTTCACCCATCCACAGGAGATAATTAGTTGGAAGTAAACCCCCAGCCCACCACTGTTGGTAGCAAGTCAAGTGCTGTGTCTTACTAACTTGATCATGTGAAACACAAAATCAAATCTATTGCCATTTCCTTCACAGCTGTGGTGTTCATTTTCATCATAACCAACTAAGCATAGAGGGTTTATTGCATGCAATGGTGATGATATCAGTAGAGAAATGCAATGATTACACCATAGTAACTGACAATATGTAAAAATAAAGAATAGTAGCTGACAAAAAAGAGAAATTCACAAGAGTAAAAATGGAGTAAAGTAATGAAAATTGACATAAAACCAATTAAGATGACAATTGATCAATGTAAATGGTTGTAAAACACACAGAATGGAAATGGATGATACAAACAGTAAAAGAAATAAGAAAAGTTCAACATATAAATGTAAACCTGGTGAATAGTACCACTTGAACTACAATTCAATGGGTGAAAAAAGGTAGGCAAAGTGACTAAATGAAATAAAAAGTAGAATAGTGGGGGTGTAGGAATTGCAAGGGTTTATATATACCCACGAGAACAATAATTTTGGTGATTTGATCACAAAGCATTTGATAAGTAACTGTTAGTGATAATGTAATCACACCAAACCAGAGAAATTGCAAGTGATAGTATATTCTCATCACCATCACTCTCAAACAAAAGGGAAGAGAGAGTTCACTGGCATCTAAAAAGAAACCTCCCACCACTACCTCTCATAAACTCAATTACCAAAGAAAAATCAGTAGAGGGAGAAAAAAAAATCAATTCAACCAATTAAAATCAATAGAGGGGCCACCACCACTAAGTTTTAGTTTTAAATATAAGAGATAATAACGGTCTTCTGCGTCTCACTCCGCTGCTTCGTCTTTTTTTACCTTTTTTTCAAGTACTAGCTTTGCCTTCCTCTATTTTTTTTCGAGAGCGAGTGGTAGTTTGATGAGCGGTCACATTGGACTCTGTCTGGGAAATAAGTGATAACCACGCCCTCCTTCAGGTGTCATCTGTGTTGGGATTGCTCACGTATTTTTTAGTATACCTTTCTTTATTTACCCAAACGTAAGCGAAACTGACAGTGTATTACATACTTTAGTCGGCTACCGATCACAACGTCATTCCATCTCGGGTCCCCCTTTTTTGTTATAACATAGCACGATGCGGAAGAAGCACAAAACAAAGTTTCCGGTGGTAAGTAGTCCGGTACATGGTTAGATTGTAGACTATGGTTAAGGTACATCCCTTGGAAATGGTTGGAGGGGGGGGGGTTTACTGGTAGTTGTACATTGTCAGCTATGTAGGTCGTATATTTTTCCTCTATTGGAGGAACCTCACTTGGAATTATGTCTTTATGATTGAATAGGGCCCAGCACTGTGCACCATGGTGATCTCGGATGGCTCATGTACCACATTGGAGCCATTGGCAGGTGGGAACGACTAGTTATCATATCTTTGATTTTACCAGAAATACTTTCCCTGTACGTGTAGATCAGTTTACGCAAACCGCATGTCATTCTGGTACTAATCATGAATATCAATATATTTTACTTTGTTACCCTGTTATTCGGTGTATGTATGGACATTGATGTATAGGCTCGGATTAAGAAGATTATGCAAATGGACGAGGACGTCGGTAAGATGGCACAAGCCACACCCGTTCTAGTTGGTAAGTACTTTTATTCATTTTTTTCCTTTGCAGTGATCTGTACCAAGGACCTATTTTCTGATGCCCTATTAATATCCATGAACAACGAATAACGGAGATGACTCCTCTCCCACTGAAACATATTATTCCTTATTTAATCACCTCACAATCTGTCGGTTTTTCCTATATCCCGTGACCAATTTTGGATGATGATGACGGACAATTTCAGCGAAATCGCTAGAGATTTTTGTACAATCCCTTATTGACCGTTCCTGCGATGAAACCCGTGCGCGGAACTCGAAGCGCATGTCATCAGCCCATCTCAAACGTTGTATATTCACTTATGAACAATTTGATTTTTTAAAGGACGTGGTGGAATCGGTGCCAGACTTGGCTGACGACCCCAATCTTCCGGGAGGTGGGAATCCTGCCAAATCGTCATCCCCTGGAAATGACACCGGTGAGTCGACAGTCCCCAGTTCGAGGGGTGGGGAAAATCACGAATCCACAGCTACAGTAGCAGCCGGTGCTACGATACCTGGTGCCAACGGGATGATGCATCCTTCGTCTATGACCCACCCTCACCCCATAGGAACGGCGGTTCCCTACATGGCACCCCAGGGTAACAACATGATGATTCCTGGTTATGGCATGTACAGTTACCATCCGGGTCAGCAAACTCCCGGTTGTGTCAATCCGCCAATGTTAACCAGTCCGCCATTAGCATCAGGGCAGTTTGAGAGAGTTGTTCCCCAACCGTCTATACCCACAAATGTGGAAATGACGCCCGCGACTTTACCCCCTGGGATGCATAGCGGATACTACGGACATCCTCATCATCCCTCGGCGAATTACCACCCTCCGGGGCAATATCCGCCATTTGTGGACGGAGCGGCTACTGTCCAACCGTCATTGCCATCCCCTATGCCCTCTGACGTACTGGATAATCACTCGTCCACAGTTGCCACTTCTACCCGAAGTCGTGGTAGAGGTCGGGGTCGTGGACGGGGTAGGGGAGCCAAGAGTTAGCCATTATTACGATAACCAAAATTTACCTGATAAAAGATGAACCAGAAAGGAGGCGGGGGGATTCGGCAGTAGAATAGCCCGTACATGGTTATTTCATCAATCATCTTTACCGTGTATTGGCCCTTTGGATGTCCAAAACTGTTTATTGTAATTTCAATTTTTCGAGAAATGACTTTGCGCTATACATGGTGTATTTTTTTTATATATTCGTTTTTGTGGTTTAATTATCTGCGTTGTTTTTATAGAATATGAGGAGCGTATTTTATTTGTGTTTCTATTACTGGCGACTGTGTGTGTGTTTAGTTTTAATTT
This sequence comes from Dispira simplex, assembly GCA_027478255.1. Lineage (NCBI taxonomy): Eukaryota > Fungi > Kickxellomycota > Dimargaritomycetes > Dimargaritales > Dimargaritaceae > Dispira > Dispira simplex. The sequence goes on along the minus strand of JAOPJG010000879.1, from coordinate 12,296 downwards.
TTTGTTCGGAAAATAAAATCAACAATAAACTGAAAAAAAAATAGGAAATCATTGTTAAAAGTGGGTGTCAGATAGCCATTTATTGGTTTCGAATTGTAGCCTTAGTGTGTGGATATTGGGTTACTTTGGTTCGATTTTACCGTAGAGTGAGTGAACTTTCCGCATCCTCTCGCTGTACCCCATTGTGTCCTGACTTCAGAATATATACCGAAAGTGAGTTTGTGGGCAGGTCGGGTGCAGTAATGTGGACACGTGGCCCCTACTCTTTAGTACCCTGCAGCAGGTAGATTTCTTTTGGGGGGGGTTTAATAGGAAGGTGTTTCGGATTGACGTGTGGGATGGTCATAAAATGTGACCCCCCCCCTCTCTCTCTCTGGTTTAATCATGCCATTGAAACGGAACCCACAAGGGGTGAAAAGGTGTTGAGTTACCACTTATGTTTTTAGGTAAAGTACCGTTATTATAAGGGTTTACAACGGTTATAAACCATGATGATAAAAATACTGATATATATATATGAGTTATGGCCTACCGATATATTCCTTCACACTTTACACAGGACATCACTCCCTCAGACCAACGATTTGGAGGGAGCTGGGAAACGAGATGGATCTATGGGTGGCACAACCCAAACAAGGGAAAAACAGGTTACAGCAGCAGAAGGATGGCAACTTACAGGGTGGTCCCCAGTGTGTTACTTATAGTACCTTTCTTTTTTTCTCTACCCACTCTTCCTCTTGGTGTATTGCTTTATTTTACTTTTTTTTTCTTACAGGTCAATAGTAGACAGTGTTATTCGGGTTTTAAGAAACTGCACTGCGTTTTGTTAAAGGGCAGTGTGGTTAGTTGTATTTTTTTTTATGTGACACTCGAATACCTTTACAAAGAGGTACTAGTTGGTCGGAACTTGACCCCCATTCTAACGTCGTTTACTACTCCGCTGCTTACCTAACCAGACTTGACCGTCTAGCTAATACCTGGTCCTTTTTGCTTGAGGTACGAGTGTTTGTGTGGGTGGAGGAAGCTCACAAGGTGTCCTGTGTCCCCCTTTTTTTTTCTACGCCTGTCACAAGGTTTGGCCAAGGACGACATTGGCTGTTTATTTAGTCCTAGTTTTTGCTTGAATACCTTTTTATTTGTCAGCGTTGGCAGTGAGTTCATATCGAAAACCGTTTGTTTATGCTTTTTATCTTGACAATTACTACTACTTTTGCGTATAGTTGAATACCACCTCGGCTACTCTCGTCGGTTAAACATTCCTCGGTGACATTTCTGGGACAGTGTTGGTTCTAATACGCTGATATTCCCTCCATTTACTTTATTTCTTAAAAACCCAACTTCCCTTTCCACCTGTACTATTTCGCACGTCGAGTGGTTTCAACTACCCTTTACTCCTTTTGACGCTTACTCGGATCCCTCTCACTTTTTCCTTCCTTCCCCCTCCCTCCCCTTGGCGGTAGACCAAGGCGCCCCGAGTAAAAGCGATAACCGTGTGACTGCCCTTTCACACCTGAGTGTTACTGATATGGTCTTTTACTTGTTGGGCCGTGTGATATGCCACGGCATTGGCCACTTATACCCTGCCTATGCGTCGTACAAAGCGCTAAAGGGCGCCCGTAATGCCACTGAGCTTACGCACTGGCTTACGTACTGGCTGGTTATCGGTGCTTTTACTTGTGTGGAATTCGTGACGGATTTGTTTATATTCTGGTTGCCGTTTTACAACCTTTGTAAGATTACTTTGGTGCTGTGGTTGGTATTACCCCAGACGCAAGGGGCGACCTATGTGTACAAACAGGTATTGCGTCCGTGGTTGGTGGAACACGAAGAGGAAATCGATCGTTATTTGTACTTGGCTAGCAATCGGGTCAAGGCCCAGTCGAGCCAATGGGGTCAGCGGGGTATCGAGACTTTACATCAAATAGCGTTGGATGGTTTGACTCGAGGGCAAGCTTATATTGTGGACCAAGTTGGTACGACGGGAGCGGGGCCTCGTCAACGAACGGGTATGTTGGAAGATAATTCCGAATATACCGACCGGATTGAAGAGTTGACGGGTGAGGATAACCAGTCTAATTCCGCTTCGGTAGGTCGTCCTACCGATAAGCAGTCTACAATCGGGACTACTGCTGATAATTTCAAAGGATTTACTCTGGGAGCGTTAACGAATTGGGCTAGTCAATCATTAGGTCAAGGGTTGGCCCGTTTGTCCCCTTCCACTACGACTTTTTTGGCTTCACTTAATTCTTTGGCGATCGGTTCCGCGGCGGCAGACCCGGAACAGATTGCCGCTCAACAAAGGTTAATTTCGAGTCAACGTCAGAAACTCGAGCAATTACTTCATCAGCTTACCGAAACCGAGACTCAGTTGCAATCCCGTAAAGCGGAATTACTCACTCGTGCTACTACTAATAGTGCTAAGCCTTTGGTGGAGCAACAACCGTCAATGACTAGCAAGGCACCGGTGGATGGCTACGATAGTGCCGAAGATATGGTGTTTTTGACAAAATCTACGGCGAATTTGGCCACTATGGAAGTCGATTCGGCGGACAAACTCAACCCTGATACCACTGTTGATGCTTTAGCCAAGCCGGGTTGGTTGTGGTAAAGGCAATTAATGGTAGTGGGAACCTATAGTGATGACGTTCCAACTGTGGTTATCAATATTTTTCTCAGTGTATTTTTTTTGAGTTAGTTCACGCGATATCCCCCTTTTTCTATGGTTTTTATTTTTTTCCAATTGTATTTGTTTGTGTTCTCTTGTACTATGGGAATAGTTTGTATTTTTTATACTGGTGTTAGTTTTAACTGTTTGGATTATCGTCATTATTTCACAAGTTGGACTGATTTTATTGGTATTTTCTATTGTGGAAATGGTCCATGGTAAGAGCCTTGATGGTTTCGATTTGGTACAAGATATATTTTCAGATGTCCTTTCTGCCATGTTGGAATCATACCTTTGGCTTCCCGGTGGCCACTTTATCCACCATACGCATAGAATACTGGAGGGTATTACTCTGATACAAGTGCTTGAATAAATGCGATGTTTTTTTTTAGTATTCGAAATAATTCGGTTATTTCACATTGATGAATACTCAATCTTGTATATAATGGATGAATTCCTATCCCTAGTGACAATTAAAATAACGGCCACACGGATTAAATAAGCAATCATAGCATAAATAAATGAATATTTTCCATGGAAAGGAAACCAATGGATTACATAAACCTAGAAATGCCAAGCCATTGTTGGGGAGGTCTTTACATTTTTTTTTACTATGCCAAGGAAAGACAAAGTATTGCAAATCTAAAGCGCATTGTTCACACCAGTCTGTTTCACCTTGTCAATGGTAAACAAAACACGCCAAAGCTGACAACTACTCTATGCGTATAACATGGTTTCGATTCACCCTTTTTAAAGTAAATATACTATGTGACATGGTTCGGGTCAGCTGAGGTCACATTGGTAATTGGTTATTTTATGGGACCGAGCCAACCAATCGGGTAAATGGGCATTATCGCCTCCTTCCCGACTTGTCCAACACCTGATAACGACCATGGACCAAAAGAGCGAGAGGCAATCGTTCCTGTAAAGTGTAGTGGGTGTATTGATGGTGCTTATTCCTGAGGGACTCAGCCCGTGGAGTGGGTGGTTAATAGCGTTTAAAGAAGCTACTTCTCTAGTTTCGCAGGTATCCCTTGGATTGTCTAATGAATAAATGAATGAGTGGCTGCAGTGTTCGTTGACAAATCAATGTGGCTATTCTGCTATTGGGGGGAGGAAGGAGTGATGTTTTGGATGTGATTATGATGTGTCTCCTCCCTCCCCCTCCCTTTGTTAGTGCGTGTGGAGGGTTCTGGGCTGATCAACGCTTTGACTGTAAATTTATTTTTACTAATTGTACGATGGACACTGGGGTAGGGGCTTGTGGTTCAGTCAATATGTACCAACTCCGTAATGTATTGACGTCGGGTCTAAGCGGTAACTTGTAATAAAGCCTAAAATAGCAAACTTTGTAAACACCCAATGTAGATGCTTGGGGGACCATTTTTAGAATATGGGACATGTTTTTATTTATACCCACACACAGTACATTCGTAGATAAGGGTTCGCCACCACCACCAGAGTTCCCATTATTATGTTAGATCCAGGCGTATGAGTGGTCAAGCAGATGCGATTGATAAGGGCCTCCCGGAAGGTCCCACCGGTTGACCTCATTTGATAAGCGAATGGACACGGGTAAACAAGCGATAACTCCCCCTGGAATTAGTTATTGGTGAACCGATGGTTTGATTGAGGAGATACGCATATTGTCCTTCCTTTACAAAGGAACAAGTACTGAGTATAAAATCCCCTCACCACTCCCCAAAATGAGTTTGAAGCAAGTTGTGGTGGATACTTTACTTATTTATTTTTATAAACCTCCCCAAAAAAATATCGTCTCCTTCCCTTTAAACCCTGGTTTCACACATATTCCGTTTTGTGGTGAGCAGACATAACCATCAGCTCACTAAGACATTTGTCCATTATTCTTGGGTCGTGTTCATTTAAATCTCTGCCAACTTCCTTATAGCGTCGGTCTCATTTGTACGGTTCTAATATTATCCCTTCTTGTCCTTTTTCATTTGTTTTTTTTTTCTGTCAAGAACCTTTTTTTTTCGACATTGGCACTTGGCGAATAAACATTTGTACTATTTTATTTGTAGCTAGCGCTGTACCTGAGTTCGGCTATTAACCTACTTGTTTTTTTTGTTAAAAAAAAGGCTGTTTCTTTTGGAGGGCATGAAATGGCTAGAGTAGTGTCTTGTATATTTTGCCTTTTTCACCCCTTAGTACCTTTAATACGCAACGCGGTTGCCACTAGTCGGTGTTAATACAACCAAGGGGGTTTTCATACTTTATTGCTTCGTCGTGGTCATACGCTTTATTCCGTAACTTGGCTCCAGTCACCGCTATCGAAGTAACTGCATTCATCTGGGTCTATTTTTCATCAACGAGTTCTATCATTGTATCTCACCACACTCTACGTCTTCCCCCTGGAATTTTCCTAGAAAGCTGAAAACCCTTTTGTGACCGACTGCACCAAACCCCCCCCCCTCCCCTCGAATTTTGCACTTTTTTTTATTGCGTGCACGTTCCAGGCTGTATCACCCCTTCTGGACCCTTACCTATACGCACACGCTTGAATCGACGTGACCAAAGTCAGTGTTCCTTTCTCGTCGGGTTGATATCATTGCTATAACTTGTTCCAGTTCGTTCTTTCTCATTTCTTCCACCGCTCGGTTTGAAGTGTTTGTATAACTCACCATGTCGGTTAATCGGTCACTAAGCCTGCAATACCCAGTTCGTCGAACGGCACCCATTTCTAACGAAGCCGGTCAGGGTGAGACAAGTGCCGAACCACCAGAGTGTATAGTACAACCCCCATCCAGACGACGTCGGTTATCAATTGTGGCCCGGGATCAACGCAGCATTTGGACCCATTTGTACGGTGCTATTATGGATTCCGCGGACAAGGCCCAGCGTGAAAATGGCGCCGACATGTTGCGTTATCGTACAATATCCCATATATCTGGTCGTGACTACCAGCAATTATCGCGTCATACTAAACCCGAAGTAGAGATGGACGTCCAGGCGGAAGGTGAGGCCATTGCTACTCATGTTCAGGAAGGGGATAAACTTCCCTCCGAAGCTACCCATGGGATTCCAGGCCACCTCCCCACCGGCGACACAGCAGGATCGGGTCTGTACATGGCCCCCTGTGAACACCACCCGGCTAAGTGTGAACGGCGTTACTTAATTAATGATAGTATTCCCAAAATTTCCACCGAGTTGTCCAAAGTCGAGTTTGGCATTCGGGCCTACGACTTTACCCCATTGGCATTTAAAACGGTACCCAATCGATTATTGGCCGATCGCGAGTGTTGTATCCTGAGTAAATTACGCAAGTTACCCAATGTTTTACATTTGAAGGATTCATTTATTAACGACGCTGGCCAGCGTGTATTGGTATTACCCGTAGTGAAAAAGATTCACATTTTTCACCAGGATTTGGTTGAAATTCAACGAATTCTTCGTCAGTTGTTGACGGCCCTGGCCGGTGTCCATAACAAATCCATTGCCCATTTAGATGTTAACCCTGCCAATCTAATGTGTGACGCTAATGACAATTTAGTGCTCATCGATTTCGGACTAGCGTCCGAGTGTTCGCAAAATGGCTGTTTACCCGCCTGCGGTACGCCGGGGTTTGTAGCGCCGGAAATTCTACGCGAAAAGGGTACCAGCACTAAGGCCGACATGTATAGTGTGGGCATTGTGTTGGGAATGATGTTGGAGGATTATTTTCCGTCGGTAGATTTACAATATTTAGGAGGGTCCATGGTGCGAGCTTCCACTACCGATCAAATTGTTACTCAGCTTGAAGATATTTTGTCCTTGCGACCGGATCGAGTTCATTCGTCGTATTATTCAGATCATTCGGCATCGGGTTGGGATTATTGTTCTCATAGTCCACCCGCTCATAGACTTGGTTCAGGTGTACCTAGTATTATTTATGACGTGGCGGATTTATTAAGATCGCTTCTACAGGCTGACCCTGATCATCGTATTAGTAGTGCTGATGCCCTCCTTCATCCGTTTATACAGGCCCAACCGTCGGAATTCGCCGATACAGAGTATTACCACTTTATCAAAAAGTGGGGGACCTTCTTTGACGACGAATTACGGGCTCGTACCCCTCCCATGGAACCGTATGACGCGTACCTAACGGGAGGTGACTATTATGACGATTATGTCATTTACTACTAGTTCTGGTGTGTGTGTGTTTTTTTCCAAGGCAAGTGTGTATCCTTTATCTGTATGTTTATGTGTGCGTTGTCCCTATTGAGTGGTTGTATCAATACCCTCCCCTCCATTATTTACTCTCTCTATTTTATTTTTCATTTCTTCTATTTTTCTTATTTTCCTTGTGTATATTTATATAATAATAACAGCTAGTGAAAAAATATGTGGGGGTAAAACTCTGTCCCTTTCCTAATGGTTTACTAATACGCTCGTCCAGTTGTGGGTGATAGTGTGCTCATACTTTATAGGTTGTATTCCCAGTGAAACATTGCACTTGGTTGGTGTTTTTTTTTTTGAGGGGGGGGGCTTGAGACGCTGATAATTTTAATCGCGGGGATTATACTTTGAAGCTAGTTCTTCGTATAATCTTGGTTAATTGGTAAACCTATTCCCATGAATGATTTGTTGATGACCGTAGGGAGTGCACATTGTTCTTTCAGCGGCCTATAATAAAAGTTGTGGAAGATGTCAGCACTTTTCCAATTCGCTGATTTTAGGATAATATCCTCATCAAAGCCTAGACTTTTAGCCTTGATAGCTGATGCTGAGCAGATAGAGTGTGGGGAAAACTGCTTGATATTTATCCCTGCATCTTTAATGGTAGTATGGAGCCAGTTGGCCAGGGTGTCCGTGCTTGCATTGGTACCTCTTGTCCTAACAAAGAGGAGGCTGTGTGGTAAAACCAGCCCTAAAGAATTTTTGGACAAACCAGTCTTTTAAAACTGTTTTTATTCTTTAAAAGGGCTACCAACTAACAAAAGATATAAAAATAAAATCATAAAGGAAAAAGAAGTCACTACTCAACCATTCCCATGAATGGTCAGTCATAATCACATTGAACTGAAGGCAGAAAAAAACAACGTAAAAATCACATGATTAGTCTGAGAAAAACCATGGGGTAAAAGAACAACAACTAATCAATGTGTGAGATAAAAAAATATGAAGAAAGTAATATTGAAAATCATAATTATAAACTGTAGTAAAAAAGTCTTACAAATATCATTAAAAATGGTGTATTAGCAACACAAAGCAGCAGAAATGAAAATTGGCTTTAAGCTCCAAATCACAGTGCAGGATGCAAACATGTCAGAGTCCATCCAAAATTTTGATTTGGTAGTACAGCAGTACAACACATCATGTTGGTGGCAGTTGGTGGTTTTTGTCAGGATTCAAGGAAGGACAGCCAGGTATGATTGAAATAGGACAAGATGAGACAAGATTTATTTCAAAAACAAAGTTGACAACAAAACAGGACTAAGAAAAGATGTTGCAAGCTAAAGAAAACAAAAGAACAGACAAAGGTCAGTAATATATATCTGACACAACCCTACTGCAGGCTATGGCATAGTAATCCAGTTGAGAGGATACTGCAGTTGCAGGTGGTAATCATGTACAACTGGTTTATAGTAGCACCACAGCTACCAATCATGACAGTTTTTCCCAGATGCCTATAACTTGAAGGTGAAACATATACCAGAGTTTTGCAGCAGCAGCTAAGTTCACCATAGTGTTGTAAAGTTCTGAACTATCAACCTCATCAATATTCACCTGGAAAACCACATTGTGGTAAAAGGATACTTTCAAATGCAAGCATGGATTTCGAAAAATAAAAAAATCTTATTGTAGCTAGGGCAAATTGGATTTTTTCAGTACCCAGAGAATGATGCTGTTGAGCATGACCCACTGCTGCTTGGTAACCTGGGGCTATTATATCGAATTTGATACTGGTTGAGACAATAAATGGAGGGCCATCATGTTGCAGATTATACTTTCTGGTGTCTTCCCTGGTATATTCTAAGTTATCATTAAACCAATTTTTAGCAGGATGAGTGATGTAGGATGTTGCAGCCATGATCTTCATACCATCTGGCATCTTAACTTTAAACAGCATGTCAGTGGGCAGTGAAAAGCTGGGGGGGATATACTCATAACTTTCATCACCATTATCATCATCACTAATAAGGCCAGGAGGAATATCATCATCCTGTTTGAAGAAATATCCTAGATCCTTCAATATGGAAAGTAAACACCCAATACTGACATCCTCTAGGGGACTAAAAGGATTCCCATCTGATTGGTACAGCTGAATACCTAGGGCATGGCCAGGAGTACCATTTTGCCCCTGTTCCTCGTTGGGGGAGAAGCCTCCAGGACTGGTATCTTGAGGGTCAGTGGGTGCAGAGCTAACCCCACCAAATAATAGCAGCACAAAACAGGATATCAACAGATGCATGGTGAAGAATTTCAGCAAGGGGGAGGTGGATATAACAAAACAGCTAATGCTAGATAGAAGAATTGGTAGCTAAAGGGATAGTATGTATGTCAAAAAAAAATAAGGATGGGTCAAGAAGAGTAATAGTCCTATGGAGTTATACCATGAAGAAAATCGATGAAAACACTAGACATGGGGCTCTTGAGGGCTTCTTTATATATGACACTGCTCCCTTAGCACTGTCAGCTATCAGCGGAACACTGTGGCTCTCGCACTCTTTTTTTTTCCAATTAAATATGGGATAGTATTATCCAAGAAACCACCCTATCCAAAGTTCCACCAGTTACATCACTTTCTACACAGGCCTATCATGCAGTTCACTGGTTATTCAAAGTTACACAACGGAATACCTTTGGTAGGGCAGAGAAAAGTCAGGTTTAACTAAATAACGACTGTTTAATACATTAGATTATTAATGGTGAAAAGTGAGTTTTGGGGATGTAAAAAGCAAGCCAAACGTGAGGCCATTATATTGATGCTAGTGTAACAACCTGGCAAAGTGAAGACTGGTAGCCGGTACTAATGTTGACGTCAGAATATTATCATGAGAGCTGACATTTTCAAAAAAAAATGCAAGGGTCCATACTTACAAAATCGTCATTGAAGACATTCTGCTGACAACAATATTACCACCAAAACACATGCAGCAGTGAAGAGAATGGAAATATCACATTCTCTTCCCCAACGAAAGTCATCATGGACAGATGATTTCCTTGCCTTACCATTGGATATCAGACCACTGTATGTTGGACATTTGGTCGGATAAAGCACCATAGCAAGGGCTTAGAGCCCTCCGCTTTTCATCCCTTGCTGTAAAACGAAATAACTGATGACTAACGGGGAAATGATGGGACTCTAGGTAACACTGGCCGCGTCGGTGTAACATTTCTTCCATGGTGAAAAATCAAGACGAAAGCAAGGAAAAGGTAATTATAAACCAGCCATCACCCCTTTTTTTCTGTTCTGTACATAAGAGTGACTTTACAGAAAATGACAATATAGGGTGCACCCCACCATAAGATTGGAAAAAATGAACCTTATCGGGATAGCAATGTGAAAGGAAGGAGTAATGGAAAACGCTATATCACACTAATATTCAATCTTACCTCCCTTGTGATATCTGTTCGGTTAATGGGAGTCCACCCTCACATAGACATTTATCACCCTCTTCCATTGTGACTTTAATCATCGTTGAAAGCTGGAAATATACGAGCAAACAGGAAGGTAATAAGGTGGAGTAAAAGTATATGGCCATAAGCCTTGTGAAGTCCACCATTCAGTATTTTCACCGTGGCTTGCCCCAATTTCCCATCAGCCACCAAAAACTACCATGCTATGGTAACGATGATGTGACACAGTTTTGGCCAGTGTAAGGAGAGTGAAAGGGGGCACTATATCTCTCAATCATCTTCATATGTGGGCCATGGTCCGGATTTATTTCTATCCTACAGGACACTTGGTGCTGGACATACCAACTCATACTCATCGCCAATACGGGTAAAATGTTCTTCAACTCTATAAAAAAATGTCCGCTTGCACTAGGTGTGTCCTTTACGAAATCATATGGGTGATTTTTTTTCGTCTATATAGCAATTTGGAATGAAAGTATGCCAGCTACGAATTTAACCAAGTGTTTCGTGAGTGATCCATTCAATATTGGCGGATTTTTCGCTATATAGTCAAAAAAAACAACCATTTTCCCTAATGTACACTTCAAGTATTAACTACAGGGCGCTGAGCATTGTAATTACTATCCTAATCCTTTTATTTTGGTGTTTTATGCTCTCTAGCCACTTTTAATGAGAAACAGTAAGCTTGTAAATTTTGACTCAAAGAAGAACACATCCGCCATTTTTCAAACTTTCAGGGATTACCATCGCATTAAGGCACGGAATATCCCGAAAAAGGTACTATTGAGGATATCACATAGGGTGAGCAAACACTGAAGTGCAATATAACTGAGAGTTATACTATATCGATATAGCACAGGTTGGTCCTTGATACGACTTTTACAACATAATGTGCAGATATTTCAGGAAACTCATATGTTTTGAAACCAATAGAACTTGTCTGATTGGGGTTGTTTAGCGTTAGCTCTGCGTATAATATCGTCTGTGAACTCCTGGTTGGTGGATGTAGTGGCCATGATGGGAAATGCGTGCACAAGATTTTGTAATGTATCCCAACAGTTGTCACTATCCAATTGAGAAAAATTGTAGATTGGAGTCACTGGCTTAGTTTCATGCATCAGGTAAGTCAGGACTATTGTTTCTTTATGATAAATGAAATTATCTATGTAAGTCAAATGCAACTTGGGCTTAAGGATCTTATGTTCGAGGTATGTGTGGAATGATTTGGTCATTTAAACATCTATCAACCATTCGACAACATTAGCATTTACCCTATAATGGGCAGATCTTGGCATGGCCCTGTCTGGTCCAGTAAGGCTACCAAAATTGTTGCATTTCCCCTGTAGGCCGAGAGAGAGCTGACACCTTTTCTGTTGGAACAGGAGGGGAAGATTACATCTCCTGATAAGGATGACCAGCTTCCTCAAGATGAAGTTGGGTCAACGATAAAAAGGGAGTTGGAGATTACATCTTCCAATGGGAACAACCAGCTCCCTCAAGATGAAGCTGATTTGATGGCCACAATTTGGGATATCCTGGATGATGGTGTAACCACCCTACAAGGCCCTCCCTTGTCTTGTGCTCCCAACATGGAGCCAATGGACGAACATTTATCTCCATGAAGATTGTTTTCATTTTGATGTCAAAGTGCACTACGATTTTTATTATGATTTTGTTGTTGTTCATGTGTTATATAAGGAGTCTAGGTCAGGGAAACTCGAATCCCTCATGAATAAAAAACATGCTTGTTTAATTTTAAGATTTATTTACCTACTCGTAGGTCGCCATTGTTTTTTTTTGAGTGCCTTCTCACACCAGTGACCAGAATCCTATAACACTGTCAAAATAACCTACGCAAGACTTGGTTCTCTGGATATAACCCTGGAATATCCTCGAGGTCAGGAGGTGCAATATGAGTAAGGGTAGTTTAGTCCCTATTGTTCTTGTTGTTCTGGACCACTGGGAAGAAATGGTTTTTAACATTACTAGGCCCATGACCATGGGTATACGCAGGAGGTGCTGTGGGCAGACTATATACCAAGTCAATACG